>JAPVLO010000214.1:4905000-5059323 GCA_027257055.1 Cephalopachus bancanus | reverse complement strand
AGCTACTACAAAATGTGTATCTAGACTCACTAATGAGGAAGTGAAGTGTCCATTCAATGTGATCGTTGTATTGGCATTTCCAAAGCTTCCAGACAAGATTGTCTTCCTGGCCAAGGTTGGAATTAAAGATCATGCAGTGAAATGTTCTTTGGGATCTCAATTTCTCACACAGTAGTCTCACTGTACAGGACTCATCTTGATGTGATCAGTACATAATTGTTGAATTAAACCAGTGACATTTTTCACCATTTCCTCTAACTGTCTCTTATTTTGTTTGCTTTATTTTTTCCTTCTGTACTGCCTTTGGAGATAATAAGATATGATCACTAGGAGAATAAGATTTATTATAAAATTTATTTGGAATAATTATAGTCTATCAACTTTGAGAAAATTAACAAATTTGTGAAGAAGGCATAATAGTCTAGTGGTTAAGAGCATTTGTTCCCAATCATAAATCTGGGATGGAATCCCAGCCATGTCCCTAAATAGTTATGTGACCTTGGGCAAGCAGGTTAATTCTTCCAAGACAAAGAATCTTCATCTCTAAAATGGCACCGATGGAAGAACCTGCATTGGAAGATTGTCATGGAGGATTACATGATCGAATCACAGAAAACTTTATCATAGTTTGGCACATAAGTACTCAGTAACATTGTCTAATAAGTTAATAATAGCAGTATTATTAATAGGCTTTGCATCAAATTGTCAAATACACATAATAACAGTATCTCAAAGGATAGTTCATTCAGATTTTCAGAAGAATCACTGATCTTGGGACTGATATAAGAAAAGACTCCGCCATCCTCCACACCCTCCCCCCACCCCAAGAGAGCTTATATTCTAGTGATAAAATTAAAGAAGGGGATGGAACTAGAAAGGAATTTGAGGGTGAAAAAGATACTTTAAAATATACGCCCAAATAGTTGTGAAGCCTGAGATATTTTTACAGAGCTTTTAGTACGATATTGGGTCTATGTCAAGAACTCAGCCTCTACTGGCTGTAATTCTTATTCTCTCAAAGCAGGACTCAAATGACCAATAGCTCATGATGTTACCACAGATGAGGACCAGTTAGGTTAATCAGGAGAATGTTATTCAGAAAGATGTTCAAAGATTTAAATCTTTGCTTGTGTTTAGGAGTGCTTCTACCTTTAAGTAAATAAAGCCTACATATGACTTGATATGATCTTCATGAATTACAGCAATAACTCAGTTACAAAATGTTTCAACGCAGAAACAAAAGTCACTTGACCTGGCAGTGCTGGTCAGGGCTGCAGAGAAGTTCTGAAAAAACTGAGGTGCTGAAGAAACTGAGTGGCTAACAAATTTTTAGAGTCTTGGCATAGAGGAATGTAGTCAGCAAAAGGATGTACTATCCAGAAGTCATGTGAAGAGTGTCTGGTTAACAGAGGCCCATTTTGAGAACAGAGTACTGCTTTTGTGTTTTCTTTTCTTTTTTTTTTTTTGAGTTGGAGTCTCTGTCACCCAGCAGACTGGAGTGCAGTAGCCGCTCCTGGCCACTGCAGCTTCGACCTGCTGGGCTCCGGCAATCTTTCCGCCTCAGCCTTCCAAGTAGCTGGAACCACAGGCACGTGCTACCACGCCCAGCTGATTCTGATTTAGTGTAGAGATGAAGTCTCGCCAAGTTGCCCAGGCAGGTCTAGAACCCGCGGGCTCACGGCAATCCACTCACCTCATCCTCCCAAAGGCGCGGGATTACAGGCTGAGCCACCGATCCCGGCTGCTTTTGTGTTCTTAACTGGGAGCAGATTACCTCAAACTGCCAGACCCACTACTGACGAGTGACAGACTAGGTCCTCTTGCTCCTGGAAGCTCTAAACACGATCTCTGGCTACTGCTACCATATGAAGAAAAGCCATCTCCCTTCAAAAATTCAACATGTTTGTCTCTTGCAACCTCTGACCAAGCCCTTTCTGGAGGAAAGAAAGCCGGTCTTTGCTTCTGACTCCCCTCTTCCACAAGAGAATGTGCTGAGAAATGCAGAAAGGATCTGGGGGCAACATCTAGTTACCGCTTTCCACAGCTCAAGAGCTTCCTTTCATATTAATGAAATAATCTTAAGAAGGTGAAAACAATGGATATGGGTCAAAATCTGAGTGTAAAGAAAAGGCAAAAGGGAGAATAAGTAGGTGTAATAATGATTCAAAATATTGCAGCTCATTTCCACTGATGTTCATTTCACTGAAAAATCTTTCAAAGAGAATTTTCTTTAAAGCACCAAATCCTCACACTTCTACACACGAGGCTCGTTAAGTCCTGCAGAGAGCATTCTGTTTACAACCCTGCACTCTGTGAAAGGCAGCTAGCAGGCTACAGGTGTTTCTAATGCTGAATGAGCCCCAGCTGCTAAGGAGAGCTGTTGGAACTTAGGATGCTCCCAAGCAACTGGCAGTGACTTGCTGCAGATGGGAACTTGCCTGGGGGAAGATTTTCCAGATCTGAGCGACATACTGGTGGGAAGGAAATTATGCAGACCTGTGAGCTCAGCAATCTAGTCTTGGTAGTTACACATAAACTGTATTTTAGAAATGATGATGGAAGAGAGTTTGGGAAGCGAGTAAGATTATGTGCTTCGGAATCAGACAGCCAGCAAGTCCTGGAGCTGTCACTCGGTTGCTTTGTGCTTTGGAGAAGTGACTTAGCCACTGTGTTTTTCCTCACACATAAAACGGAGGTAAGAAGTGCTTCCCTGTATTGTGTGATCGTTAAAAATAAATACATATGAGGGGGCTATCACAGCACCTGAGGAAGTAAGCCCTCAATACTTTATACTTATATCCAAATTTTTGCTTTTCTCCCCTCCAGAATATTGCAGGAATGAGAAGCTTGGTGCTAACTTCTTAATACTTTAAATGCTTTGTGCATTTTACTCCGTATGTTATATTATTTTCATTAATCCCCTTTGTGGATTTGCTTGCTGCTCAAGATGGAAACTGACACAGCAAATGCCAGATTGAGAGAAGATGCCCACAGCTTTTTCTGGGGTTCAAAATGGAGTTCAGAAAGGAGAAGCTGCCTTCTTTTCTTTATTGCTCACGAACAAGTCCCCAAAATTGTCATATGTAATTAATTTTAAGGTTATGGGTCCCTGAGCATTCAACTCCAATTATTCTTCCTTGAGACAGTATATTATTATTATTATTATTTTTTTTTTTTTTTTGAGTTGGAGTCTCACTCTGTCGCCCAGACTGGAGTGCAGTGGCCGCTTCCGGCCACCGCAGCCTCGACCTGCTGGACTCCGGCGATCCTTCCGCCTCAGCCTTCCGAGTAGCCGGAATTACAGGCATGCGCTACTATGCCCGGCTGGTTTTTTTTTTTTATTTATTGTAGAGATGAGGTCTCGCTGCCCAGGCGGGTCTCGAACCCGCGGGCTCAGGCAATCCGCTCACCTCAGCCTCCCAAAGGCGAGGGATTACAGGCTGAGCCACCGAGCCCAGCGAGTATATTATTTTTAAAAGCAAAAGATTGCATAGGAAAACATTGAACTGTTTTTCCTTCATCTCTAATTGCATATTCATATCTCAGTGTTTTCACTGTCATAAAGGCTTTGAATGTAGGTAAAGAGTAAGCTTGACTCCTAGACACCCTCACACTTTCATGAGTAAAACAGGCATGACATCTTGGCACAGCATCAGGTTTTCCATATTTGAGGACTGCTTTTGAGAATTTTACCTAGACTCTCACATGAAAACAGAGTTTGATCTTGACATTGTGATTTCAAGAATTTTAAGACAAAAAATTTCTTTTTTTAAAATTTTTATTTTTATTTTTAATTTTTAATCAATATTTTTTATTATGATACTGTGGGGTACAGTTAAGGGTTAGGTATACAAATATGTTTCATTCAGGCACCCTTGTTGATAAGAGGTGTCTCCCCATAGCCAGACAGATATTTACTACCATTAATCCCATCTCCCTTCCCCTCCCCCCAATAGTTTCCCTCCACTGTCAGTCATTTTCTTATGGTATTACGTTGGATGTTCAAGGTCCACTATATGAGTGAGAACATGTGATACTCAGATCTTTGTTTCTGTGAGAGATCACTCAGTATTATAGACTCGAGTTCCATCCAGGTTGCTGCAAAATTCATGATTTTGTTTTTTTTTATGGCTGCATAGCATTCCATCGTGTATATGTACCACATTTTTTTGATCCAGTCCTCTTTTGAAGGACAGCATGGTTACTTCCAGGTTCTTGCTATTGTGAACAATGCTGTGATAAACATTTGTGTGCAGGTATCTTTTTTATAGCGTGATTTGAGTTCTTCAGGGTATATTCCCAGTTGGGGGATTGCGGGGTCATATGGGAGGTCAATATTTAGAGCTTTTAGGAATCACCATACTGTTTTCCACAGAGGTTGCACTACTTTGCACTCCTACCAACAGTGTAGAAGTGTTCCCTTTTCTCCACACCCTCTCCAGCAACTGTTATTTTTTGAGTTATTGATAATGGCCATTCTGACTGGAGTTAGGTGGTATCTCAGTGTGGTTTTGATTTGCATCTCCCTGATGATTAGTGAGGTTGAACATTTTTTCATGTGTCTATTGGCTGCTCGGATGTCTTCCTTTGAGATATGTCAGTTCAAATCTTTTGCCCATTTTATAATGGGGTTGTTTGTTTTTTTCTTTTCAGCATGTTTGAGTTCCTTATAGATCCAAGATATTAAGCCTTTGTCAGACCTGGAGTTGGCAAATGCTGTTTCCCAGTCTGTAGGCTGTCTCCCTGCTCTCTTGATGGTTTCTTTGGCTTTGCAGAAGCTTGTCGGTTTAATGAGTTCCCACTTGTCTATCTTATCTCTTATGGCCCGTGGGTTTGGGGTTTTATTCAGGAATTGGATGCCAGTTCCAATTTCCATGAGGGTATGTCCTTCATTTTCTAAGGTTCTTATGGTTTGAGATGTTACATTTAGGTCTCTGATCCATTTAGCGTTAATTTTTGTGTATGGAGATAGATAGGGATCTTGTTTCAATCTTCTGCATGTGGTCAGCCAGTTTTCCCAGCGCCACTTACTGAATAGGTTCTCCTCTCCCCAGTGGTAGGTGGTGGAGGCTTTGTCAAAGATGAGTTGGTTGAGAAATTGAGGTTGAGGTTTTGCTTCTGAAATCTCAATTCTATTCCAGTGATCTATATGCCTGTTCCTGTACCAATACCAAGCTGTTTTGATTATTGTAGCTTTATAGTAAAGTTTGAAGTCTGGTAATGTGATACCACCTGCTTTGTTTTTTTTTGTTGTTTTTTGTTTTTTGTTTTTTGCTGAGGATTGTTCTGGCTATTCTTGGTCATTTGTGTTTCCATATTAATTCCTGTGTTGTTTTTTTCTAGGTCTGAGAAGAATGTTGCTGGTAATTTGATGGGTATTGCATTGAATCTGTAGATTGCCTTAGGTGGGATGGACATCTTCACAATGTTGATTCTTCCCATCCATGAGCATGGGATATTTTCTCACTTGTTTGTGTCATCTTTGATTTCTTTGAGCAGTGGTTTATAGTTTTCATTGTAAAGGTCTTTCACATTTCTGGTTAGGAAGATGCCAAGGTATTTCATTTATTTTGGTGGCTATTGTGAATGGGATTGGGGTTTTTATTTGAGTTTCTGTTTGTTTATTATCGGTGTAAAGAAATGCGATTGTCTTTTGCACATTTATTTTATATCCTGAGACTTTGCCAAAGTTCTCTATCAGTGTAAGGAGGTTTTTGACAGATTCTTTTGGGTTTTCAAGGTACACAATCATGTCATCTGCAAAGAGAGATAGCTTGACTTCCTCTTTTCCTATTTGAATACCCCTGATTGCCTTCTCTTCTCTGATTGCTCTAGCCAGGACTTCCAATACTATATTGAACAGGAGGGGTGAAAGTGGGCATCCTTGTCTTGTTCCAGTTTTCAGGGGAAATGGTTAGTTTTTGTCTGTTTAGGAGTATGCTAGCTGTGGGTTTCTCGCAGATGGCTTATACTATTTTGAGGTATGTTCCCTGTATGCCTAGATGTTCGAGGATTTTTATCAAGAAGGGGTGCTGGATTTTATCAAAACCTTTCTGCATCTAATGATATAATCATGTGGTTTTTTGTTTTGACATCTATTGATGTATTTAATTACATTTATGGTTTTACGCATGTTGAACCAGCCTTGCATCCCAGGGATAAAGCCTACTTGTTCATAATGGATGATTTTTGAAATGTGTTGTTGAATCCGGTTTGCTAGGATCTTGTTGAGAATTTTAGCATCTATGTTCATCAAAGATATTGGACTGTAGTTTTCTTTCTTTGTTGGGTCTTTACCTGGCTTGGGTATCAATGTGATGTTAGCTTCATAAAATGATTTGGGGAGAGTTCCATCTTTCTCAATCACCTGGAATACCTTCAGTAGGATTGGTATAAGCTCTTCCTTAAATGTCTTGTAGAATTCTGCTGGAAAGCCATCTGGTCCAGGACTTTTTTTTGTAGGTAGTTTTCTTATTATGTAGTCAATTTCCTTGATTGTTATTGGTCTATTTAGGGTCTCGATTTCTTCTTGTTTCAACCTAGGCAGGTTGTGTGATGACAGAAAGTCCTCCATTTCTGAAAGGTTTTCAAGTTTGTTTCCATACAAGTGTACATAGTAGTCTCTAATGATCTTTTGTATTTCTTCAGGATCAGATGTGACTTCATCTTTTGTGTTTCTGAGTGTGTTTATTTGGGCTTTTTCTCTCTTTTTCTTGGTCAGTCTAGCTAGGGGACCATCGATCTTGTTTATCCTTTTGAAGAACCAGCTTTTTGTTTCATTGATTTTTTGTATTATCTTTTTGTCTTCTATGTCCTGAATTTGGGCTTTTATTTTGGTGATCTGGAGTCTTCTGCTGAAATTAGAGTTTTTGTGGTCTTGCTTTTCCAGCTTTTTAGGTGGCTTCTTAGGCTATTATTTGTGCTCCTTCCATTTTCTTCATGTGTGTTTGTAGGGATATAAATTCCCCTCTTACTACACCTTTCATGGTGTCCCAGAGATTTAGGTAAGATGTTTCTTCATTTTCATTTGTTTCCAGGTATCTTTTAATCTCTGTTTTTATTTCATCATTGATCCAGGAGTTGTTTAGCATCATGCCATTTAGTGTGCATGTCTTTGTGGGTTTTGGGTGAACCTTGTTGGTGTTAATGTTTATTTTTATTCCACTGTGGTCAGAGAAGGTGCATGGTAAAATTTCAGTCCTTTTAAATTTTCTTATGCTTGATTTATGTCCAAGTATGTGGTTGATCTTAGAGTATGTTCCATGTGGTGATGAGTAGAATGTGTATTCTGTGGTCATTGGATGGAGGGTTCTGTAGGTATCAATTAAGTCCATTTGATCAAGAATCACATTGAGGTTTCAGATCTTGTTGCTGATTTTTTGTCCTGATGATCTGTCTAAGGTTGTGAGTGGGGTATTAAAGTCCCCAACTATGATGGTATTGGAGTTAATCTTTTTTTAGTTTACCTAGAAGCTGCTTTATGAAAGTTGGTGCTCCTATGTTCAGTGCATATATATTTAGGATGGATATATCTTGTTTATGAATTGAACCTTGTATCATTATGTAGTGGCCTTCTGTATCTTTTTAAATTTTTGATAGCTTAAAGGGTATTTTGTCTGAGATTTAGATCGCGACTCCACCATTCTTTTGTGTTCCATTTCCTGAAAAGTTGTTTCCTATCCTTTTACTCTGAGTCTGTGAGTGTCCTTTCTAGTGAGGTGAGTCTCTTGAAGGCAATAGATTGTTGCCTGGTGATGTTTTATCCATTTTGCCATTCTATCTCTTTTCAGTGGTGCATTTAGTCCGTTCTCATTCAAACTAATTATTGAAATGTGAGAGTTGACCCCTATCATAATGTTTTTACAGAGTTGTAGTTCTTTGTGTTTGTGTGTTGTCTTTCTTTTGGTTTTAGAGTTGGATCATGTGTGTTTTTAATCTTTTGCCTGTACTCTTGTGAAGAATGTTGTTGTTCTTTTTTCCTTTTCTTCTGTGTTCAATACTTTCTTAAGTGTTTCTTGTAGAGGTGGTCTTGTGGCAACTTAGGTTCTTAGGGATTGGATATCTGGGAAAGATTTCAATTCTCCCTCACTGATGAAGCTTAGCTTTGCTGGGTAGGTTATTCTCGGTTGAAATCATTTATCTTTTAGAACTTTGAAGATAGGGCTCCAAGCTCTCCTAGCCTGGAGGGTTTCTGTAGATAAATCTGCTGCTATTCTAATTGGTCTTTCCTGGTAGGTAGTCTGACCTTTTTCTCTTGCAGCCTTTAGGATTTTTTTCTTTTATACCTACTTTGTTTAGGCGAATTCTTATATGTCTGGGAGTTGGTCTTCTCATTGGTTGTCTTGCAGGGGTTCTCTGAATCTCTTGTGTTTGCATTCTTTCATCCTTGATGAGATGAGGGAAGATTTCTTGAATGATTTCATGAAATGTTTGTTCCAGTGTGGCCTCTGTTTTTCTCTCTGCCTCAGAAAGGCCAATTACTCTTAGGTTTGATCTCTTGAAGTGATCATTCATCTCTTGAAGGTTTTGTTCTGTCTTTTTGAGCTTCCTTTCTATGCTTTTGACAGTTTGGGTTAGTTCTGTGTTTTGGTCTTTGAGCTCTAAGATTCTTTCTTCTGCTTGGCTAATTCTGCTTTCCATGCTTATTAGTTTGTTATTTATTTCCATCACAGTATTCATTACTGCTGTCATTTCTGACATCAGCTCCTTCCTATATTCCTCTTGTCTCTCCTCAATTTTTTAAATTCTCTCTATTAATGTCTTGATGTCTTGGCTTGTTGCATGTGACCAGTCATTCTGGGAGCTCTTCATTGTTTGTGTTCCGGAATCTGTTTTCTCAGTGTCTGATCTCCCAAGGGTCTGTGTGAGACCTATAATCTTCTTTTGGTTTTTCTTCATTTGTGTGGTTTATTCCCCCTCCCTACTTTTTCCTTCCCTCCACATCACCGTCTTCTTTAATTCTGTTATTCAGGGGTATAGGGATTGCTTTTACTTCTGTTTGTTCAATCTCCTATTCTTCTTTATGTATGCCCTCTTACTTTGTTCAATTCTGGAGTTGCACTGTAAGTTGGGGGTGGTCCTTTTTGCAGTTTTGAGATTTATTTAAGGGGGTAACTATGATTCAAAATCTATCTGCAGGTCCTGGTATTCACCGACAGGTGTATGGATAATCTGAAACCCACTTCCCACTGCTTTGGAATCTGTTTATGCAGTGGGGCTGTAGGTTTACTCCCTGAAATAAAATGTGGTTAGCAGAGGGAAGAGAATGGAGCAGATTGTGGGGGGAAGAGGGGGGTAGAGAGAGAGAGGAGTAAGGGGGGGAAACAGATGAGTGTACCAACAAATGGAGAGAGAGACCTAAACTGAAACAGATAAAAACAATAGACCATGGCTACAGACTAACCCACTCCTATACAAAAAAAAATAAAACATACAATGATGCTAACAATCAAGCTAACCAACCACCTTATTGGTGTGCTGTTCCTCTATACAAAGATATGGTTTACAGAGAGGAGAAAGAAAAGGAAGAGGAAAAGAAAAAAAAAGGGCCAAAACAGTAGGAATAGAATTAAGTCATTAAACTAACAGAACCAATCGAGCCCACTCTGAGACTTTTTGTTTAAGTCCAATGTCCTTTCAGCTCTGATTTCTAGCTGTCTTCTCTAGCTAGTAAATTAGTTCACAGTTAGGATCCATTGCCCCTGGCCTGCTGTGAAGGACAGTTCAGATCACCCTCAGTTTACCACTCAAATCTGGCCTGTGTCTGTTTTTCAAGCTTATTTTTCCCATTTCGGTGTTGTTACCTTGAATCACCAGCAGGTGGTGCTATCTCACCTGCTCGCCCCAGAGGGAGTGGAGCCAGGCAGAGGCTGGAGATGGGAGCCTGCCTCAGGGCACACGAGAGGATTCCCACAGCTGGCAGGACATCACGGTGGCAGCAGAGGTGGCAGCGATTCCAGCATATCTTACCTGCAGGGGCTTCAAGGACTGAAGTCGTGGATCGCCTCAGGCATGGGTGATGCAATGTGCTATGGCCACCACAGAGGCTGCGGCAGTGGCGCTGGCGGCTGCTCTGTCTGCGGCTGCAGTGGCTGTCCAGACCGGTGCGATGCCCCAGCGGTGGCAACGGCCGAGCTCCATGTGAAGAGCAGGCTGCCGATGTTAGGATCCACAGCCCCCGAGGAGAGACCCAGAGACCCTCTGCATTCTCCTTTGCAGAGGGTTCCATAGACCAGGCTGCCCAGTTGCCATCTTGCCAGAAGTCCTGAAAAAAATTTCTTAATTAAATGTATCGATCTGGACAAATGTTTTTTATGGACAAATGTCAGATCACTTGCCACTTTCTAAAAGATTAGTCACTTTCCCACAAACAAATCCCAGAAACCTTTTCAGTCATTAAAATGCCTAGAAGTAGAAAATCTTTGAAGTTCCTCACAACAGCATCATCTGGTTCTTTCCTTTTGAAAAATGTTACATTACTTTTTACTGATGATAATTGTACATATGTAGGGGATACAATGTGGATATTATGATATATGTATATATTCTGAAATGATTAGACCAAGCAAATATATTCACACCTTTCATATTTATGTTTACTTTGTCGTATCGTGAGAACATTGTTTTTTTCAATACCTTTGTGAAATACAAATAGTTTTTGGTCTGGACTTTAAGAGTACCCACTTACCCCAACTGTGCACATTGTACCCAATAGGTGACTTTTTGTCCCTCCTCCCTTTCCCCCTTCTGAGTCGCCAGTGTCCATTATATCATTCTCTGAGTCTTTGCATAGCCTCAGTTTAGCTCCCTTTTATAATTGAGAACATGCAGTGTTTGGTTTTCTGTTCCTGAGTTGGTTAACTTAGGATGATGTTCCTCAATTTCATCCAAGTTGCTGAAAAAGACATTAGCCCATCCTTTTTGATAGCTGAATAGTGCATATATACCACATTTTCATTATCCACTGATGGGTTGGTGGGCATTTAGGTTGATTCCACATCTTTACAACTGTGAATTGTGCCGCAATGAACATTCAGGTACAGGTGTCTTTTTTATATAACAATCTCTCTTCTTTTGGTTAGATACCTAGTAGTGGGATTGCAGGTTCAAATGGTAGATCTACTTTCAGTTGCTTGAGAAATCTCCATACCACTTTCCATAGAGATGTACTAATTTACACTCCCATTAGCAGTGTACAAGAGTTCCCTTTTCCCACAACTATGCCAGCATCTATTATTTTTTTTATTTTTATTTTTAGTAACAGCCATTCTGACTGGTATAAGGTGATGTCTTGTGGTTTTAATTTGAATTTTCTGGTGATGAGTGATGTTGAACATTTTTTCATATGTTGGTTGGCCATTTGTATATCTTCTTTTGAGAGATGTATGTTCATATTGTTTGCCCACTTTTTAATAGGGTTATTTGCTTTTTTCTTGCTGATTTGTTTGAGTTCTTTATAGATTCTGGAAATTAGTCCTTTATCAGATGAATAGTTTGTGAATATCTTCTCCCTTTCTGTAGGTTGCCTGTTGCTCTGATGATTATTTATTTTGCTGGGCAGAAGTTTTTTAGTTTAATTAAGTTCCACTTATTTATTTTTGTCTTAGTAGCATTTGCTTTTGGAGTTTTAGCCATAAATTATTTGCCTAGGCTGATGTACAGAAGAGTTTTTCCTGGATTTCTTTTAAGTTTTTCAGTTCCGACATTTAGGTTAATCCATCTTGAGTTGATTTTTGTATATGGGGAGAAATAGGGATCAAGTTTCATTTTCTGCATGTAGCTATTCAATTTTCCCAGCACCATTTGTTGGATAGGGTGTTCTTTCTCCAGTGTAAGTTTTGGTCTGCTTTTTTCAAAGATCAGTTGGTTGTATTTGTGTTTATTTCTGGATTCTCTGTTCTGTTCATTTGGTCCACATGTCTGCTCTTGTACCAGTACCATGCTGTTTTGATTACTAAGTGTTGTAGTATAATTTAAAGTCAAGTAATGTGATCCCTCCAGATTTATTCTTTTTGCTTACATTGCTTTGGGTATTCTGGCCCTTTTTTGGTTGCATATGAATTTTAGGATCGTTTTTTCTAATACTGTGAAAAATGATATTGATAGTTTGATAGGGGTTGTGTTTGTAGATTGTTGGGGTAATATGACCATTTTAATAATGTTATTCTTCCAATCCATGAGCATGGAATATTTCTCCATTTGTTTGTGTCCTCTGCATTTACTTTCATCAGAGTTTTGTAGTTCTTCTTGTAGTGATCTTTCACCTCCTTGGTTAAATATATTCCTAGGAATTTTAGTTTCTTGGCTGCTATAATAAATGGAATTGAGATCTTGATTTGTTTCTCACCTTGGTTACTATTGGTGTATGGCAGTCCTACCGATTTGTGTATGTTGATTTTGTTTTCCTCCATTGTTTTCCTCACATGGGTTTTCCAAACCTGTTGCTTTCCCTTCTTCCTCAAAAACACCTATAATTCTTAGGTTTGGATGTTTTACATAATCCCATGTTTCTTGGAGACTTTGTTCCATTCTCTTGATTTTTTTTATTGTTATTTGATTGTGTTAATTCAAAAGCCTTATCTTCAAGTTCTGAGATCCTTTTTTCTGCTTGTTCTATTCTACTGTTAAAACATTCCACTACATTTTGTACTTCACTAAATGATTCTTTCATTTCCAGAATTTCTTTTTTTTTTTTAAAGGTGCCCATCTCTGGAGAATTTTTTATTCATGTCCTGTATAGTTTTTTAATTTTCAATTTTCTCCTGAAGTTCATTGATTAATTTTATAATTAACCTTTTTAATTCTATATCTGAAATTTCAAAAATTTCATTTTGGTTAGGGTTCATTGCTGAAGAATTAGTGTGGTCCTTTGGGGGTGTTGGAAAACCCCATTTTTTTCATATTGTCAGAATTATTTTTCTGGTTTATTCTCATTTGGGTAGACTAGTTCTTCTTATTTGAGGTTGGCAGGGGGCTGACATAGGGACTGTAGGGTTCCCTTGTTTATATATAGCCTTTGTGTCTTGAGTTTCTCAATTGCCAGCTGTAGCAGTTCTGTGCTGGGTACCTGCACTGGTTCACAGCATCCAGAATGGCCGGAGTGGCTTAAAAAGTGGTGTTAGCTGTGGTTTGGGATCAGAACTTCCCCAAAGCCGAGGTATTATAATGTGGTAGGCTATACTGTTGACCTCTGGCCAGGAGGTGATGCTTGTGGGAGAGAGCCAACTGACTGTTGGGTTTCTCCTTTACAAGTACTGTTCCTAGAAAATACCCAGCTAGTCTAGGCAAAGGGCAGGGCTCTGAGCATTTCCCAAGTTTTCTGTCTATTTTGAAACTTCGAGGAGAGTGCAGGGGAAAGGAGCTGAAGCATCCTGCAAGTGTGTACTCTTGGTTACTGTTAAGTCCAGAGGGAAGCAGCACTTACCTTTCCCCATCTGCCCCTCCACGCACCGATCCCCTATGCGCCCCTCCACACCAAACCCACATCCACATACCTCGCATGAAGCTTCCCAAAACCTGCCACCAGCTGCTGAGAAGGGCCAGATGCAATGCTTCCAGGACACACCCGATGCGATGCTTTGTCTCCCACTTCACTGCCACCCCCAACACCCTCCCAGATACAGCATCCTTAAAAACCCAAGCCCGCCCCTCCTTGTGCATGACTCCCCTGGCCCATCTTGCAGGACTACGGGACCTCGCCCAGAAGTCTCTCCCCCAATAAACACTTGGTTTGTACCGGTCCTTTGTCCTGTGCCTCTTTTGGTATCTCCAAACATTACATCTTGGTGCCGAAACCCAGGAGGTGACTGAGCCACACAGGCCTTACCTCCTGGCTCAGGGGCCTCCCGCCCAGATGCCTCTGGCCTGAACTGCAAATCTCCCACCCACTCCTCCACTCAGACTTTCATGAGGTGAGGTCCCCCCATGTCGGTCTCTCTTTCCCCCTCCAGGCTTCCCTATTAGAAGTCACAGCTGTGCTAGGGAAAGCCCTCCATTCCGGCCAGTGATAAATCCTAGGGACGCCCTGTTTATTCTGACTTCACTCTGTCTGGCTGGTCTTTGCCTGAATTGGGATGCCTTTTCAGACTCAGACAGGCCCCAGAAATTTAGATCGACATGGGTAACCAACCCTCCAAATCTAATTCTAAGATGCCTCTGGGCTGTCTTCTCAGTAATCTCGACAAATTGGGATTAACCCCAGACATTCAGCACAAACGCCTAATTCATTTCTGTACTGTGGCCTGGCCTCAGTATAGACTGGATAATGGGTCCAAATGGCCACCCAAGGAAACTTTTGATTTTAACATCCTCACTGACTTGGATAATTTCTGCAAACGCAGAGGAAAGTGGTCGGAGATTCCCTATGTTCAGGCCTTCTGGCTCCTGTGCTCCTGTCCTTCCCTGTGTCAGTAATGTTCCATGACCCAAATCTTGCTGGCAAAGGGAAGCCCCCCTTCCCCCTCTGCCCCAGCCTCCCCCACCCAAGTACAACAAGCCTCTCCCACCGGATCCAGAGCTTTCTCCCCTCATAGATCTTCTGGGAGACTTAACTGCTCCAATCCCTCATCCTCCAAATCCTCCTCCTCCTTCTTCCAACCCACCTCCATATAACTCGCACTCTCTCTATCCCCATCTTCCTCCTTCGCCTTCCGACTCTCCCCTTCTGCCGCTCTCCCTCCCCTCTCCAATCAGTGCACATACCCGTTTGCATTGCATGGACCACCCTTCCCACCCCCTCACTCCTACGCCCATGTGTCCCCTCTGAGAGGTTGCTGGTATTGTGCATGTACACATCCCTTTTTCTTTGGCTGACTTACCTGCCATTGAAAAACTATTGGGGTCATTTTCTGCTAACCCCACTGCCTTTGCCAAAGAGTTCCATTACCTTACTCAGGCTTGTGATCTAACATGGCCTGATATTCATGTTATCTCTACTTCCACCCTCACTCCCGGTGAACGAGATCATATCATGGCCACTGCTCAGGAGTATGCAGATCAAGTCCATCTAACAGACAACACACAGTCAGTGGGGGCCGAGACCGTCCCAGCAATGGACCCCAATTGGGACTACCAAGCCGGTCACATAGGGCATAGACGTAGAGATCACATGATACGGTACATTCAGTCAGGATTCGAGGCAGCATCTCAAAAGGTAGTGAATTATGATAAACTTAGGGAAATAACCTAAGGCCCAAATGAAAACCTGGCTGTTTTTCTAAACCACCTCACTGAGGCTATGACTCCCCACACCCGCCTCAGTCCGGATGATCCTGCTGGGGCCACTGTTCTCGCTACTCATTTCATTACCCAATCAGCCCCTGATATTTGCAGAAAGCTGAAGAAGGCAGAGGATGGCCCTCAAATCCCTGTCCGTGACCTGGTAAACACGGCCTTTAAGGTTTTTAATGCCCGCAAGGAAGATGCAGAAACCGCTAGGCAGCAGCACCTCTAGCAGGCTGCTAAAGCGCAAGCCCACGCCCTGGTTGCAGCCCTGCGGCCAATGCAACAGGGTATGGGGGTCTCTCGGCATCCGGAGATGGGTAACAAAGCTCCCCCGGGAGCCTGTTTCAAGTGTGGCCAGGAGGGTCACTGGGCCAAGCAGTGCCCTAACCCGCATCCGCTGAGTAAGCCATGTCCTATCTGCAAGCAAAAGGGCCATTGGAAGTCAGATTGCACTTGACCTGGCCAGACCCCGCTGCCTCCACACAGGGGTGTGGCTGAGCCACCTGCTCTGCTCCATGAGCTGCTCGGACTGGCAGAAAGCTGAGGATGCCCAGACTCGAGGACCCCAATTACCCTTGCTGAGCCCAGGGTCTTGCTCCAGGTAGCAGGTAAGTCAATCTCATTCCTCATGGACACGGGGACTACCTATTCGGTTCTGCCTTTCTTTTCGGGGCCTCTGTTGTGGGTATTGACAGCCAACCTTCTGCCCCTCTCCAAACATCACCCCTGCCCTGTTCTCTCAGTGGTTGGATGTTCGGTCATTCTTTCCTTATTGTCCCGTCCTGCCCCATCCCATTTCTGGGCAGAGATATCCTTTCAAGACTGGGGGCCACTTTGATGCTGCTGGTTCAATCGGCAGCCCCACTCCTTGCCAACATTGCTCTAGTTTCTGTCTTTCCCAATTCAGACCTGTCACCTCCCCTCCCACCCCACCTAGTCAACCACTATGTGTCATAGCCCAACACCACACCCCGGTTCACATAGTTTTGAGAAACCCCTCTCACTTCCCTTCTAGACAGTTCCCCATCTCAGCCACACACCGTAAGGGCCTTAAACCCATCATCACTCGTTTGCTTTCTCAGGACCTCCTCATAGCTGTTAACTTTCCGTGTAACACCACCATCCTTCTGGTCCGCAAACCCTCTGGAGACTACCGCTCGGTCTAGGACCTCCATCTCATTAATGAGGCGGTGGTCCCTCTCCACCCAGTGGTTCCTAATCCCTACACTCTTTTATCTTGGATACCACCTCAGACAACACATTTCACTGTCATTGACCTCAAGGACGCTTTCTTTACTCTCCCTCTACACCCAGACACTTACCACCTTTTTGCTTTCACCTGGGAGGACCCGGACATGGAATAGGCACAACAACTTACGTGGACGGTCTTGCCGCAAGGCTTCTGGGACAGCCCCCACCTCTTTGGTCAGGCTCTCGCAGCTGACCTAGCTGATTGCCCTCTCCAGCCAAGCCACCTCATCCAGTACGTGGATGATCTCTTACTTTGCAGCCCATCTGAGGAACTGTCGTGCACACACACAGCCACCCTGCTCAATTTTCTGGCCTCTAGGGGATACCAGGTGACCCCCTCAGAAAGCCCAGCTCGCACAACCTGAAGTCATCTGTCTACCTTGGCATCCGTCTTATTCCCACCACTAAGGCCCTGACAATGTACTGCCTCCACACTATACGGCAGCTGACACCCCCAGAAAATGGTGACCAAATCCTGTCCTTTTTGGGCTTTCTGGGGTACTTCAGGCAATGGATCCTTAACTTCGCCTTGTTAGCCAAACCTCTCTATGCAACCGCCAAGCAAATGCTTTTGGGGTCCCTCAGCTCCCCTGCTGAGCTTTGCAAGCTGTTTGTTGCTCTCCATGAAACCCTCCTGTCTTCACCGCTGCTGTGTCTCCCTAACCCCTCTCAGCCCTTCTGTTTGCTCACAGATGAGTGCTATGGAATAGCTGTGGGGGGTCCTAACACACCCGGTGGGTCCCTCCCACCACCTAGTAGCCTACCTCTCCAAACAGCTCGATACCACTGTTCAGAGGTGGCAACCCTGCCTATGGACACTAGCGGCGGCCGCTGTTCTAACCAAGGAGACTTTAAAACTTTCCTTACATCACCATATCACTGTCTTCTCCCCACACAGAGTTTACAAACTGTTGGAACATCGGGTGCTCTCTCTACTAGGCCCCTCCAGGATATAGGAGTTCCATTTGTTGTTCCTTGACAACCCGGGGGTAACTCTGAAACCTTCACCACCCCTTAACCCAGTGTCCCTACTCCCTCTCCCCTCCTCTGACACAGGGCCTATCCACTCTTGCCCGGAGGTGATGGAGGCCCTAACTCCACCTAGGGATGGACTCTCAGATCAGCCACTTCAGTCCCCAGACCTCACTCTGTTCGTGGATGGTAGTTCTGTCTGTACCCTGCAAGGCCACCGGCGGGTGGCCTATGCTGTAGTCTCTGCTGACTCTGTTCTTGAGGCCCAGCCCCTTCCTCTGGGCATCACTTCCCAAAAAGCGGAGCTTGTTGCTCTTACACAGGCTCTTGAACTATCTAAAGGGCAGCGGGTAATCATCTACACTGACTCCTGATATGCCTTCCTCATTGCTCATTCCCATGCCACCATTTGGAAGGAAAGAGGATATCTCACCACCAAGGGCACACCCATTACCAATGCCAAACTAATTTCTAAACTACTCCAGACCCTGCAGAGCCCATGGGAACTCACCATTGTCCACTGTCAAGGCCATCAAACCTCACAAGATCCGGTGGCAAAGGGCAACGCCTGGGTAGACTCTGTCACAAAGGGGCTAACCCAGGTCGCGCCTCCATCCCCCTTCCTCTTCCTTTCTCCCTCCCTGCAACCCCAGTACCTCCCCGAGGAACAGCAGTCCCTATTAGACAAGGGGGGCCATGTCACACAGCAGGACTGGATCATGCCGGGGGATCGTGTTGTGCTACCACAAAACCAGGCCTCCCATATTTTGACAAAAGTCCACCACTCTCTGCACATCGGACCTGAGGCCATGTATAGGTTTCTCTCTCCTATATTCCATCTAACAGGTTTAAAAAGGCTTATCTCTTAGGTTCATACTGCGTGCTCAGTCTGCTCTGCTGTCACTCCGCAGGGAGGATTGCACCCCTGTATTCCCACTCACCAGATGAGGGGCCACCTCCCAGCCGAAGACTGGAAAATTGACTTTACCCATATGCCTGTCCACAAACAATTTCGATATTTGCTCACTCTAGTGGATACCTTTTCAGGCTGGATCGAGGCCTTCCCCACTGCCAAGGAAATGGCTGACGTTGTGGCCACAGTCCTTCTGGAACACATCATTCCCAAGTTTGGCCTCCCAGTCAACATCCAGACGGACAACAGACCTGCCTTCACCACCAAAGTTGTCCAGCAGGTGGCTGCTAGCCTGGGGGTTACCTGGAAGCTCCACACCCCTTACTGCCCACAGTCGTTGGATAAGGTAGAAAGGGCAAATGGCATTTTAAAAACACACCTCACCAAGCTCACCCTAGAGATAAAACTCGGCTGGCCTGCCCTCCTCCCACTCGCTCTTTCCAGAATAAGGGCAACTCCAAGGGCTCCATCGGGTCTCAGCCCTTTTGAACTGCTGTATGGCAGGCCCTTTTTAATCAATCACAACCTACCCTCTTCACCACCTCCGCTTGCTTCCTACTTGCCTTACTTGTCTCTGCTTAGCCAGTTGCTAAGGGAGCATGTGGAATGAACCCTTCCCATGGTCACTCCTGACAACCCATCAAATCCAGTTTGTATGGCCCTCCAACCGGGAGATTCAGTTCTACTCAAACAACTGTTCCCTCAAGCTCTAACCCCCCGGTGGGTTGGCCCGTTCATGCTGGTCCTCACCACCCCCACAGCTGCCAAATTACTGGGGTACTCCTCCTGGTATAATGTCTCTCGTCTCAAATTGGCCCCGGCCATGGGGGCCCCTTGGCAATGTCAACAGGTGGGACCTACCCATCTTCACGTCACCTGGGGTCCTGCTACTCACTCTAGTCCTGCTGCCTCTCTCACACACAACACCACCAGATAATGGCTACCGCTGGCAGTTTTACCCAGTCTTATGGTAAAGTCATCACTCAGGTTGTGGGCACTGGGCTGTGTCAGCCCAGGGGATGCCAGGCACCAGTTATCATCACCATCTCAGTGAGCCAAATGAACTCCATTGGTCAAACCCCAGCCTTGGTCTTCTGCTTCCAATATGATCAGACGGATGCCAGGTGCAACCGGTGGCCTGACAAATATGGGGGGTGTCCATATGACTGGTGGAAAATGCACAATGTTTGGGTTCCTGGATACGGGGGAAAAGCCGTAACCCCTTACATCATCCCTGATCCCTGGCACCCCGGGTGGGCACAGGAAGTCAATGGAGCTGTTTATAATTGGTACCGGAACCCCAAACCATCAGGTAAAATCTGCGTTTTCTGAACATACTGCCTTGTTTTTCCTCCCCCTTACAAACTTCCCAACCGTATTGCAGAAGCAGAAACTTCTTTGGCTAACCAACCCGCCCCCTCCGAGTGCCAACCACCCTTCTCCATTCTCTTGACTCCATTTAGTACAAGAAGGTATCCTGTTACTCAACCACTCTTCAATTGGAAATGTAGGCAACTGCTTCCTTTGCACCACTCTAAACCACCCCCCTTTAACAGCAGTTCCTGTCACACAATTGTTCAATGCCTCTAGTGGGTCAGTCAACCAGCCTCCTCCTATCCCTGGAGTTCCTTTGTTCCGGCCTCTCAGTAACATCTCTAATATTTGTTATGGCAGCTCCCGCACATACAACATTTCCAGACCTGTGCTATCTACTCTATCTGCTCCAAGGGGTGGGTTCTTTTAGTATAACGGCACCCTCTTCAAAGCTATCAATAATTCTTACCCTTGTTGCTATCCAGTAATGCTTGTGCCACAGCTCACATTCTATTCTGAGGAAGAGCTCTTACTCAAAGCCTTTTCCTACTCCCCGTCGTGCCCACCATGCGGCATTTCTCCCCGTCATACTCACGTTTGACATGACCTTAGCGGCTGGAGGGCTAGGCCGGGGAGCACTAGGACACAGCCTCCTCTCTTGCCAAAATCTGGAAAAAAGGCTCCAAGCTGCTCTGGAAGCATCTGCAAGCTCCCTGGCCTCCCTGCAGTGGCAAATAACCTCTCTAGCCCGGGTTACTTTACAGAACTGCAAGGCCCTTGATCTTCTTACAGTCGGTCAGGGTGGAACCTGCATGTTTCTCCAGGAAGAATGCTGTTTCTACATTAATGAAACAGGGCTGGTAGAGGAAAATGTCAACGTCCTCTGAAAACTGGGAGACGAACTTTGCCAAAAACCACCACAGGATCACACTTCTCTGCTTGGTGGAACTCGGGCATCGCCCAATGGGTCATGACATTCTTGGGACCTGTTCTACTTATCTGTCTTTTACTTATGGTTGCACCCTGTCTGTTTAACTTTTTGCAGTCCCGCATGAAAAAAATTTCTCACGTCGCAGTCAATCAGCTACTCCTGCACCCCTATTCATATGCCCCACTTCCCTCCGAGCCACCCCATCCTGGTGGCCTCCACCAAAACTATGCCCCCTTTCAACTTGAAGCAGCCAGAGTGAGTCAGTGCCCCTTATACCAAAGAGGTCAGGATGTTAGGTCCAGAGGGAAGCAGCAATCACCTTCCTCCATCTGCCCCTCCACCCACCGATCCCCTATGCGCCCCTCCACCCCAAACCCACATCCGCATACCTCACTTGAAGCTTCCCAAAACCTGCCACCAGCTGCCGAGAAGGGCCAGAGACTTTCCAGCCCATGCCAGATGTGACGCTTTGTCTCCCCACTTCACTGCTGCCCCCGACACCCTCCCAGATACAGCACCCTTAAAAACCCAAGCCCACCCCTCCTTGGGTGCGACTTCCCTGGCCCATCTTCCAGGACCACGGGACCTCGCCCGGGAGTTTCTCCCCCAATAAACGCTTGATTTGTACCGGCTCTTTGTCCTGTGCCTCTTTAAGCATCTCCAAATGTTACAGTTACCCCAGTGGGGATTAGGAGGAAGTCCCAGGTCAAGGAGTAATGCTATTGGGCAGGGCAGGCACAGTAGACTTTACACAGGGAGTAAGAGGCAAAGAGTCCCACCTGGCTCCCACCTTGGCTGCAGGCAATCTGTGATCTAAATGTCAAGGTGCAGCCAGCCTCAGGGCCTCAGGTGTTCTCAGGCAACCCACCCAGCCAGAAACTGTCTACAGCTGTGGAGTTTACCCTTGAGGCCTGTTGCCTCCCAGTCCAGCTGGAAAGCAGCTGCACTACCTGCAAAGATTGAGTTCCTGGAAAATGGCAGCTGGCACTGCTCAAGGCTTTTCCTGTACTACTCCATGGCATTGCTGTGGGTAAGGCAGTTTCCCATGAGGGATTGGAGTAAGGCAGTTTCCCATGAGGGACTGGAGTCCCCCAAGGTTCAGGGGGCCCTAAAAGTTCACAGCAGGAGCACAGAACTCCTGAATTCCCCTCACTCACCTTCCCCGCTGCATTCAGAGGCTGTAGTGGACTACATTGTACATTGATGCAGGCAAGAGTTTGGCCAGTTCCAGCTCATGTCGATGGATATTTTTTCTTCTTTTTTGCTCAAAGTGATTATTATCACTTTTTCAGGGAGTCTTTGGGCATACTGCTGGACCCATTCTTCTCTGGGTGCTGAAGAAACTCTCTATCTTGGTTTACTGTGTAAGAAAAACTCTTTCTAGCTCCCCCATGTCAGCATCCTAAGTTTATCTTTTTTTTTTTTTTTTTTGAGTTTGAGTCTCACTCAGTTACCCAGACTGGAGTGCAGTGGCCACTCCTGGCCACTGCAGCCTCGACCTGCTGGGCTCTGGCGATCCTTCCGCCTCAGCCTTCCAAGTAGCTGGAACTACAGGTGCACGCTACCACACCCAGCTAATTTTTGATTTATTGTAGAGATGAGGTCTCACCAAGTTGCCCAGGCAGGTCTCGAACCTGTGGGCTCAGGCAATCCACACACCTCGGCCTCCCAAAGCACTGGGATTACAGGCTGAGCCACCGATCCCGGCCAGTTTATCTTGAGAACATTTACATTCTATTATTTTAGCAATTTTGAAATATATAAAACATCATTAACCATAGTCATCATGCTGTGCAACAGAGTGCAATAGAGGATGTATTCCTTCTCTCTAATTGAACTTTATGCCTTTGGCTCTATGCCTTCCCCTTTCTGTGACAGTTTCTTAAAAGCCCAGTGTTTTGGAGGCTCAGAGAGGCTGTGTGCACAACTGTTTGAGATCTACAGATGATCTTATTGTCACAGATGCCAGCCTGTCCTACAAATTCCTGTACTAGGACATCTAGCTATGCTGCCATGGTAGAGCCTAGAGTTTACTTGGAAATGACATATACAGAGAATTTAAGAAAAGTTTAACAAAAGAGTGAGGAATTTGTTATTAGATATTCTCTCTATATTCAAGTTTTTCAAACCTTTCTAAGTGTCAAAATTGGGCCCCTCCTCAGCCATTTTGAATCAAAGCTTCTCAGGTTGAGGCAAATCATCTGTAGATTTTCAGCTAATAAGTCAGATTTGATATCCAATGTTCCAAAATAAAAATGAGTAAAAAATATCTGAGAAGCTGGGCTCGGTGGCTCAGTCTCTAATCCTGCGCCTTTGGGAGGCTGAGGTGAGTGGATTGCCTGAGCCTGCGGGTTCGAGACCTACCTGGGCAGCGAGACCTCATCTCTACAATAAATCAAAAAATCAGCCAGGTGTGGTAGCGCATGCCTGTAATTCCGGCTACTTGGAAGGTTGAGGTAGAAGGATCGCTGGAGCCCAGCAGGTCGAGGCTCTGGTGGCCGGGAGCGACCACTGCATTCCAGTCTGGGTGACAGAGTGAGACTCCAACTCAAAAAAAAAAAAAAAAATCTGAGATAGGACAAAAATATTTAATAAGATAAATAAAGTATAAAGTAAAATCAGACATAATGGCAAAGGTCGCCGAAGAGAATGAAACTAATTAAAACACTGTCACTTAGGTTTGAGAGTTTAAAAACTATGAGATGTACATCAAAAGTAGTATCATGAGAAAAATATTCACTACATTGATGTCTGTGAAAGAAAAAATACTGAGAACTATCTAAATGTCCAAGAAAAAAAGATAAAAGATCAAATAAGATATAATAAATGTATACTATGGGATAGTATACAGTGGTTAAAAAGAAATCTGCAAGTAAAAAATTTGCAAGGCAGGTTGTAAGATGTTAAAGGCAAATAAATATAAGATGAAAACTGAATATGTTGCCATTTATGTGATAGCTTTAACAATATTTCTGCAGGTATACATTCATGTAGAAAAGTATAGAGAGGTAATTGAATTGGTAATAGTGGTCACTTCTGGTATGGGATGGCAGTACTGGTATTAGGAGTTGTAGTTTAAGGCATATTTACCTTATCTATACTGTTTCTATGTAAATATTCACCCTAGTTAAAATAATGCATTGTATACTTAATTATTTGTTGGGTATATATGAAAAAAGTGGTGTAATAATATTATACAGTTGTGATGAGCAAGCAAGTCTCATGGACTATAACAATAAAATATCTTTTTTTAAAATTTTACCATCCATTTACATGTATTTTATTATGCTAATTGTTTATCTGCTGCTGAATATAACTTCTGGCAAGTCAAATTATATGTCTGGTCACTTTAAAGTGTTCCAGTCCATAATCAACTTTTCTAGCCTAAATTAATCCCAACAAAACAATACAAAATTGTTCCCCTCTCTCCTCTCAGGTCTGTTGTGGTCTCTCAGTCTCAATGGGAGAAGTTAACTTAATTTGTTCTCTCTTCCCTACGTCTGAAACTTCTATTTCTCCACTATCTCAATACCAACGGCTTCTCCTCAGAAAAGAGGCAAGGAAGCAGGAAGGGACTTTGAGCTATGGCCACTGCCACGTTTTCTAAGTTTTGGTCCCCTCTCCTGCCTTACAGAGGTGAATCTCCTCTCTCCTCTTTTTCTAATTTACTTTCTAAATAAACTGTATTTTCTTACCAAAAAAAAAAAAGAAAGAAAATGACTGCAAATTTTTGACACACTCCCACCAAGAAATGAATTTGTTCCCCTTCTTTTTCCTTTTGAATTGGCCGGTAACCACTTTGACCAATGGACTATTATGGAAGTCATACTAGGCCAGTTCTGGGCTTAGGCTTTAAGAGAACTGGTACTTTCTATGCTGGTCTCTTGGACCCTCGAGCTGCCATATAAGACATCTGTCTTGAAAGCCGCTATGCTGGGAGAATCACAAGGACCACGGAGAATCCATTGAAGTCAATTTCACAAGATCTTTGGAAACACTCTTCCACCCACCAGCCTATCCTAGGGATCTCTTAATAAGTACTCAGAGTAAGTAATTCCATGGTCCGTTTCTTATCCTCGCTACTAGACATTTTGGATCTGTTCATCCAAATTGTTTTTGCTGAGCTTTGTTGATTCCCCAGGTAGCATTTAGGGATAGGCTTAAAGATACCATGTGCTTTCTCTCACATGGTCCATATCTTATCCGAGCAACACATACACTAAGACATTTGTTGCCTTGCTGGCTCCAGATTTGCAGGTTATATAAGTACAGCAGCAAACTGTTTTATTTCAGACTAACTTAAAAGAGCTGGTGGGACTATTTATCCTTTATGTAGTTCCATGTAGGAAAGTCATATCAATCCACTCTTTCCTCAAAATACAGGTGATGAAAGAAGTTTTGGCACCAGTAACGACTCCATGCCGGTCTGAACCAAAGATTTATTAAAGGGGTGGTTACACAAAGGGACTGTAACCGAGGAAGGACAAGAGAGAGAGAGAGAAAAAGAGAGACCGAGAGAGAAAGAGAGTAAGAGAGTAAGAGAGTGGCGGGGACAGAGAGAGAAAGCAAGAGGGGGGGCGGGGAGAGAGGGCGAGAGAGTGTGAGAGAAAGCAAGAGAGGGGGAGAGAGGTTGAGAGAGAGTGAAAGAGAAAGAGTAAGAGAAGGAGAGAGAGAGAGAGAGAGAGAGAGAGAGAGAGAGTAAACAAGAGAGTGGTGGGGCCAGAGAGAGAAAGCAAGAGAGAGAGAGCGCTATGCAGGGAGAAAGGTATATTTATGAACCTTGCAGGGGCAGGCCAGTGCCTGCCTGAGTTTTATTGGAGGACAATATGAGGTAGCATTTTTATAGGGAGAGGTTGTTTGAGCACAGGTTTAAGTTTCGCGCGGGCAGGAAAAACCGCTTAGGGCCTTTGTTGTCTGGGAGGCAGAGCCTTCTTGGGGACGCCCTTCTGACTATTGTCTGTACCTTTCAGGTGATACATAAAGTGGTTTTCTTGAAGCCTCTCTCTTAAATTGAGGTAAAGGCGATTGTCCCAATTAGGAGAAAAGGAATGATTGTGATAGTCAGACTCTAAACCCTTCAAAAAAATATTTCTCTGCCCTCTCACATCTAAACCTCTTATGCTAATGTTGGGACTCAGAAACCAGTACTCCCAAAAAGGCACTTTGCCATGTTGAACTGAAGATGCCTCAGGGTCTTTCTGATCCTTCATTTCTACCAAAGCACAGAATAAAACTGTTCTCTGAGTTTCCCTTATCTGCTTAAAATCTGGACCCACCAAAGAAGAAAATGAAAGGACAGCCTGAGAGCAGGAAGCCATTTTTTAAATCTTGTTCTTAAACACTAACACAATGATAGGAAAGTGGAGGCTATGTCCTGGAGAAACGCATTTTTTTTTATCTTGTTCCTAAACCCTAACACAATAATGAGAAAGTAGAAACTATGTTTTGGAGAAATGCATACTTTAGGTAAAGATTAACTTTGCTGACTTTGTCTTTTCAGAAACACAGACTCCTTAAGCATGACCAGTATCGGCCCATTGTATACTCAGTGCATAGTGATCAGGACTCCCCCACACACACTCAGCGTTTTCTGTTCTGGTGCCAGGCATCCAAGGTATCTCATGGCTTTTGTCAGTGGGGTCTGGCAGCAGTGACGATCAAGCTTGCCAGAGTAAAGAGAGTTACAAGGCCTAAGACGTCATGCATTAGGCAAAAGTTATGCAAATCACAAAAGTTGTAATTACAAAAGTTATGCAGATCGCAGGACTGCCCGCTGGGAATGCATAGGAGATAAGGGGAAGTGCACACTCCATTAGCTCTAAGGAATGTTACTCAGGAATGTATAGGAGCACTGGGATCCTTATCACTGCGCCCTTCTCTAGGAACTATAATAATGTGAGTGGACCTTAGTGGGTCTCTGTGTCACAGGATCTCCAAGACATTTGCAGATGGTCAATAAGAAAGTCACAGCAGTCACATCTACCTGATTGCAGTGCCCCACACCCATCTAGAGTGGGGCCACACCCATCTAGAGTGTAGGTCCACTTCCTGTCTATGGAAAATGAATTTTTCTTAGATAAATATTTTCTTCTTTCACCTCTTTGTGTGTTGTAAATTCTTGCATTACTTGGATCTCTGGTTGCCAGCACGTACCTCTTCCTCTCCATTCATCCATCCACCTCACTGTATCTGTACCCTAACAGAAAACAATTTACCTCTGGTCCTTTCCCTGAGTTTTCATTGACTGTTCTCATGTTGTGAGAAGAAAGACTGAAGTCTGTCAGCACACCTAAATAGATTTTTGGTCACAAATCATTGTCTCCTCTGTGGACCTGAAAGACTATGTGTTAGGCCATTGTATGTTCTACAATTCCCTTAAATTTTCCTTTAAATTATTTACTACCCTTCTAAAATCATCTACACTACTCATCTTTTTTCCCCTAAGAAGAAGGGTATATAACAATCTTTATTCCATTGTGTGGAGTTAACAAATTGTACGTTAAAATTTGCTTTTCTCCTCTTAATCTGCATTTTGTCAGTTGATTTTCAGTGAGCCTTCAGAAGACAAAGGGGAAGGTGCTATATGAATATCAAAGAAGACAAATATATTTGAATCAAGAGTAAAGAAGGAGATGTAATAGACTGTAAATATCTTAAGTAAAATTAAAAATATTTCAGGAATGGAAAGGCTTTTTTAAAAAATCTAAATTCTGGGGTGACCTAGAAAGAAATGGAAATGCTTTTGTTGAGTATTTGTGTTGATAACTACAGTATGTGCTTATATTTCCAGCAATGTTAATTTGAAAAGATTCTTTAAATTTGACTTGTCAGTATAAAAATATCACTTGGCTTGCAAGACAATTGACTGTCAAATATACTGCATAAATATGTTGGACATTTTATAGCTATCTAATCTAGAAGCTAAATTTATCCTTAAGAATTATTGAAAATCAGATTTAGAGAGTGTGTCGGCAAAGGGTAAACTTTTCTCCATATTGTGAGAATGTGAAAGTTGAAACCATCTGTCAGGCGGTGGCACCTAGGAATTAACGTCAGACAATCAGGAATGAGATTTTGCATGAGAACAAGCATTAATCTGACAGCTTAATGTCTAAAATAAATAACAATATGACATGATTAGGGGGAGCAAGATAGGTTTGTACCCAGCCAACCCTTAAGAAAATATATTTTCTTGTTTCGCGGTAATATGGATTTTTCTATTTCCATTTGAAAAGTTTCTTTTTTCTGTTATGTATCTATAGTCTAAGATGTGTAGTCTCTATTTATTTAATAAATTGTGCCTTTAACATTTTGCTACTGGTTCATGAGAGCATCTGATGCTGGTTTATTTTGTACTGCCTTATTTACATAAAAATTGAGTATAAATTTAACTCTTGAAAAATATTCCATAAATACCATCTACTGGAAGAGTTATCAGAGCATATTTTGATTATTAGTTTGTTTTTCTATCTACTCAAATGTCAGTAACTATCTCTAGGGCAGGGAATGCATTTTATTCCTCTTCGTGTCTTTGGCATACTGCTTGGTAATTGGTAGGCAATCAATAAATAGAAAAATTAATAAAATAATGAATGAGAGATCTGTATCATTCTCTTTCATCATTTAGTCAGAGATAATCTTTTCTGTTGCTTCCTATGCCAGTCTTTCATAACTGACATTTCTGCATGAAGCATGGTGAAAGACATAAAATGTCTTTTCTCTTAATTAACCAAGCACTTCATGGTTTCTCATTCCTCCAAACAGAGACAGAAGTTAAGCTAAGATTTATAAATGATTAAGCACAGTGCTAAAATTTTCAGTGCCTTTTTTTTATAAGCCCAGATGACTTGCTAAAATATTCTTGTTTCTATGGTCTACTGGAGTAAAAGAGTCTAGATTTCTTAATCTGCAAAATGAGGAAAACAGACATAGCAACTCAATAAAGTTGTTGTGAAATTAACAGAATTCATATAAAGCACAAAGCACAGCATCTGGCATGTATAAGAGCTCAACAAACAGTTAGTATTAACTGTGACTTGACATTTTGATGGAAGATGCTTCAAGTTAGGGTCCTCTCGAGTCTAGGGACAAAAAATCAGTTACAGAAACAAAATATTGTTCTGTTCTTAAAGTCTCCTAATGCTTTTTAGCATTAAAAAAAGATTTATTTTCTTTTCATTTTCATTATTGCAACATTTTTACTATGTTAGCCTATCTATATTTGTCTCCTATTACATATGATAGTTGGAAGATATACTTACTAAGAATGTGGGACTTAAATTATAAAACAACTAGTGTACATGTGCATGGTGTGTGTGTGTGTGTGTGTGTGTGTGTGTGTGTGTGTGTGTGTAGATTTTATATTGTTGACATATTCTTGAATCTGCAGAACTTTATTCCTTCATGTGTGCCTCATTTATTAATCAATATCTGATTACCTATTGCAGGTGGCTCTTTATGGTAGATACTAGGATATAGCAATTAGCATGAAGAACAATATTTCTATCCTCATGAAACTTCCATTCCATAAGAAGTAATAGGCATTAAGCAAATGACCAAGAAATTAAGTGAATTACTACAGACTGTGAAGAAAATAAATAGAAGTGGGTTAATAATGGCAGTGGGAGGAAAATCAACAGAGGTAGGAGATTCCAGCAAAGAGGTAAAAGATAGGAGTTTTCTAACCATACAAATAATTAAGACTAAGCTTTCCAAACAAACAAACAAAAAAAACATTAAGTCAAAACTTTGAGAAAAGAATCGAGTCTGTTCCAAAATGGAGGACTTTCTGTCATCACACAACCTGCCTAGGTTGAAACAAGAAGAAATTGAGGCCCTAAATAGACCAATAACAATCAAGGAAATTGACCACATAATAAGAAAACAACCTACAAAAAAAAAGACCTGGACAAGATGGCTTACCAGCAGAATTCTACAAGACATTTAAGGAGGAGCTTATACCAATCCTACTGAAGGTATTCCAGGTGATTGAGAAAGATGGAACTCTCCCCAAATCATTTTATGATGCCAACATCACATTGATACCCACGCCAGGTAAAGACCCAACAAAGAAAGAGGACTGCAGGTCAATATCTTTGATGAACATAGATGCTAAAATTCTCAACAAGATCCTAGCAAACCAGATTCAACAACACATCTCAAAATTCATCCATCATGACCAAGTAGGCTTCATCCCAGGGATGCAAGGCTGGTTCAACATTCATAAAACCATAAATGTAATTAAATACATCAACAGATGTCAAAACAAAAACCACATGATTATATCATTAGATGCAGAAAAACCTTTTGATAAAATACAACACCCCTTCTTGATAAAAACCCTCGAAGACCGAGGCATATGGGCAACATAACTCAAAATAGTAAAAGCCATCTACGAGAAACCCACAGCCAGTATACTCCTAAATGGACAAAAACTGGAACCATTTCCCCTGAAAATGGGAACAAGACAAGGATGCCCACTCTCTCCTCTCCTGTTCAATATAGTATTGGAAGTCCTGGCTAGAGCAATCAGAAGAGAAGGCAATCAGGGGTATTCAAATAGGAAAAGAGGAAGTGAAGCTATCTCTCTTTGCAGAGAGATAGCTTGACTTGAAAACCCAAGATAATCTGTCAAAACCTCCTTACACTGATAAAGGACTTTGGCAAAGTATCAGGATATAAAATAAATGTGCAAATGACAATTGCATTTCTTTACACCAATAATAAACAAACAGAAACTCAAATAAAAACCCCAATCCCATTCACAATAGCCACCAAAATAAATGAAATACCTTGGCATCTTCCTAACCAGAAATGTGAAAGACCTTTACAATGAAAACTATAAACCACTGCTCAAAGAAATCAAAGATGACACAAACAAGTGAGAAAATATCCCATGCTCATGGATTGGAAGAATCAACATTGTGAAGATATCCATCTTACCTAAGCCAACCTACAGATTTAATGCAATACCCATCAAATTACCAGCAACATTCTTCTCAGACCTAGAAAAACAACACAGGAATTCATATGGAAACACAAATGACCAAGAATAGCCAGAACAATCCTCAGCAAAAAAAAAACAAAGCAGGTAGTATCACATTACCAGACTTCAAACTTTATTATAAAGCTAAATAATCAAAACAGCTTGGTATTGGTACAGGAACAGGCATATAGACCAGTGGAATAGGATGAGATTCCAGAAGCAAAACCTCATTTTCTTAACCAACTCATCTTTGACAAAGCATCCATCACCTACCACTGGGGAGAGGAGAACCTATTCAGTAAGTGGTGCTGGGAAAACTGGCTGACCCATGCAGAAGATTGAAACAGGACCCCTATCTATCCCTATACACAAAAATTAACTCTAAATGAATCAGAGACCTAAATGTAAAACCTCAAACCACAAGAATCTTAGAAAATGAAGGACATACCCTCATGGAAATTGGAACTGGCATCCAATTCCTGAACAAAACCTGAAACTCACAGGCCATAAGAGATAAGATAGACAAGTGTGACCTCATTAAACTGACAAGCTTCTGCAAAGCCAAAGAAACCATCAAGGGAGCAGGGAGATAGCCTACGGACTGGGAAAAAATATTTACCAGCTCTAGGTCTGACAAAGGCTTAACATCTTGGATCTACAAGGAACTCAAACATGCTGAAAAGAAAAAAACAAACAACCCCATTATAAAACGGGCAAAAAATATGAACAGACACTTCTCAAAGGAAGACATCCAAGCAGCCAACAGACACATGAAAAATGTTCAACCTCACTAATCATCAGGGAGATGCAAATCAAAACCACACTGAGATACCACCTAACTCCAGTCAGAATGGCAATTATCAATAACTCAGAAAATAACAGTTGCTGGAGAGAGTGTGGCAAAAAGGGAACACTTCTACACTGTTGGTTGGAGTGCAAACTAGTGCAACCTCTGTGGAAAACAGTATGGTGATTCCTAAAAGCTCTAAATATTGACCTCCCATATGACCCTGCAATCCCCCTACTGGGAATATACCCTGAAGAACTCAAATCACTCTATAGAAAAGATACCTGCACACATATGCTTATCACAGCATTGTTCACAATAGCAAGAACCTGGAATCAACCATGCTCTCCATCAAAAAAAGACTGGATTAAAAAAAACGTGGTACATATACACGATGGAATACTACGCAGCCATAAAAAAGAACAAAATCATGAATTTTGCAGCAACCTGGATGGAACTTGAGTCTATAGTACTGAGTGATCTCTCACAGAAACAAAGATCTGAGTATCACATGTTCTCACTCATATAATGGACCTTGAACATCCAATGTAATACCATAAGAAAATGACTGACAGTGGTGGGAAACTTGGGGATGGGAGGGGAAGAGAGATGGGATTAACGGTAGTAAATATCTGTCTGAGGACGGGAAGACACCTCTTATCAACAAGGGTGCCTGAATGGAGCATATTTGTATACCTAACCCTTATCTGTACCCCACAATATCATTTTAAAAAATTGATTAAAATTAAAAAAAAAGAATCGAGTCTGGATGAGGTAAATGGTAAGGATGAAGTAATCAGTATCTAAATCATTTGGAGACTTGTAGACCATGAAAAAGAAGCAGTGTTTTATGCCCAATAAAATGGGAAGCAATTTAGTGTTTTAAGCAGAAGACTGGTATGGTATGATTTAATTGGTTATGTTAGAAAATTATACTGGCCTCTGTGTGGGCAATGGATTGAAGTGCAGAGACCAGATAAGAAGTTAGTGTGACAATCCCAGTGAGAAGCTTTGGTTAGGCTGGGCTAAAGTGAAAGAACTAAGGTGGAAAAGGAAGGGAGCACTTGCAAGATTTTGGAGGTAGGACCAATATTGTAAAAGAAACCCAAAATATTTCACCCTAAAATATGCTTCTTTGACATATTTCGGTATGGCTACTCAGAAAGCCTGCAAATAGGATAACTCTGAAAAGTTGTCCTTTTGTAGAGGAGATTTGTATCTATTGAGAACAATCTTTATTAGTGAAATAAATAGCCAGGCTTTCTCTAAACACCCTTTCTCCTACAACACTTGCCCACATCCAGAAAAGATCAACTCCACCACATGTTCCCATCTATTCTTTCTGAGGCCAGCTCTGAGATGACCTGAGAGATTTCCATGGCATAAGAGAACAGCCTTTGCTCGGCATGCTTCCCTCCCTTCACTCTCCCAGAACCTGTGACATCACCTCCCCCAGAACCCATAGAAACTTGATCCCAGGCCATTGGTCTCTGGGCTCATTCATTTTCCATCCATGGCAATCATTTATTTCTACACCACTCCCTCTTCCCCACCTCCCTGCCCCCATCTCCTCTCTCTTCGATGATGACGATACTTAAACATCAACAATCTGGCACTCCTTTGAGTTTTCAATTTTGTATGATTCCTGTATATACATGTGCATGTGATAAATTTGTTATGCATTTCTCTAGTTAATCTCATCATTATAGGGGTATGGGCCCTGGCTTTCTATGATGGGAGAAATAGTGTTACGCTCTTTCTTCCCGTACAGTTGTATTGATGAATTTGATAAGGGAAGGGATGAGACTAGAAATAAAGTATGATTATTCACCTTGGTTTTGTTTTGTTTTTGCTTGACCATCCAAAGTAAAACTCATAGGCCAACTCATTTTAGATTAAAAGAAAAAAAGCCCTGTGAGATAATCCATGAAAATATTTTCTTTTACTGTATGCTTGGTCTTTTTATTTATACCACAAATTATAAACTTTTCCTTCTCTTCATAAAGATTGTATACCATTGTCAACAAAAATCTATTTTTGGTCTAAAGCTCATTTTTATTTTCATTAAATTAATATACCTGTAAAACTTAATTTTTCAAGTTGAGTTTTCTTGCAAAGATAGTGTCGAGTTATTTTTTTAATAAAGCAACTTAAGAAGATCCAGGTGAGTTCTTAAATGTATAGCACTTCTAAGTGTGGCAGAATTTGTGAGAATATCAATGCTTTTTTGAAAAGATGTGTAATTCTGAAAAATTATGTAGATTTTTCAAATACTTCCCTAGTTTATTTGTAGACTGTTTTGTTGTAGAAAATAGGCTCAAGTGAATTTATCTTAATTATTCCAACAACTAAGTTAAGATATTACTCATGGATGTGTTTTAGACATTTGCAGTCACAGAATAAGTAAAAAGAGAGGAATGCTTTGTATATCTAAGATTATTGTCTCTATAAGTGAGTGGGTCCACCAATTTTTGACAAACGTTAGTTCATATTGGGAAATTATAGAAACTCCATTAATATAACATTTTAGTTAATTCTGGACATTTTAAAATGCATACTTGATTTTTTAAATGTCCATGACACTGATATTTCATCAGTTTTTTCTGATAGTATGTAGAAAGTAGAAACCCAGAATTTTATTGAACAACATTCAGATTTAACTTGAGTACATGCCACAAAATTTCCAGAAGCCAGCATTACAAGCAGACAATAGTTTATTGCCCTTTCACTTCTGTGTAACACAATATCAAAAACATTTTATCTGCCAATATGTGATTTCTCTAGCAACCTTTGACATTTTTGAGCATATATTTTCATGCATCATTAGAGATTTCATGCCAAACCAATAACATGCTTCTCTGTTGCTTTCAAATGACTCCTAAAGCAAAAGGTTAATGATCAATAAAATGCATTAAAATGGTTCTTTTTGCTGCCATAGCTCATCTACTTCTCTTTTCACTCAATCTCCACATGCTTTTAATATTTCCTGAGCAGCTTTTGTTTTTTCATTTAATGAAGAGTAACTAATGTGCTATTTTCTCTTTATAAAGTAACACTCTAATAAAATTCTATCCATGGGAACCAGCTGTATTCAAGATGCCTTTCATTTGCCCTATGACAGTGGTTAACTCACCATTTAACAATAGTCTTTAAAAATTAAAGGTTGTGCATAAAATCTTCCATTTGCATGAGTTTGCACAAGGTTATAAAATTTATGTAAATTCTGTCTTTGGCTTGCAGAACGATGTCATTAGCATTGGATGCTAAACAGTGATCTAAAGTAAGACTCAGGAAACTATGACCTTCAGGCAAAGTCTGGCCCTCAACTTGATTTTGTAAATAAAGTTTTATTGAAACACATCCATACTTATGTGTTTACATATTTCTTATGGCTGTTTTCATGCTACAATGGAAGAATTGAGTTGTTATGATGGAGAGTTTATGGCCCTCAAAGTAAAAAAATATTTGGTTTTTTTTTGCCTTTTATAGAAAGAAACTGATGATTCCTGATCTAAATAAATTAAGCCTGTTTGAGACTGCAATCATATTACTAGTTGACACAAATTGCTTGTCAAAACCAAGATAGTTATCATATAAATTGAGAGGCTACAGAAGCTTCAACTTGCAAAGCAAAATGTGAACCCCAATATTTTTCAATGGTTGTGTATACCTCAAAATATACCAAATGTAATAAATGGTTATGTTTGGAGAGGGAAGGAAAGAATTTTGACTTTTCATTCTATATACTATTTTATTTCTGAAATTTCTCTACAATAGGTAAGTGATATATTAATATGCTTTTCCTTTAAACTGGCAATTTCTAAAGACTATGTCCTTCAATAGTTGTCATAACCCACTACAAATGATCATATTCGTCATATACATATTTTAATTTAAAATGTCTAGAATTTCTGTTCAAATGTTTTTGCTGTGTTTGTGTTTTAAATAATACCACCTTTTGATAATGTGAAACACAAAGGACTATCAGATTCAATATTTCCCTTGAGCTCCATTGCAGCCCAATAAGCTGGAACTAATGGTTTATTTACTTTCTAGGCAACAAAAATGACACTTGGAGTGAGTTTGTGACTCTTGTGGGCATGATAGTGGAGATGGCCATTCACTATGACTCTAACATCAGAATAATTGCTTAGAAGAGTCTACTGAGGTTAGTGTTGTTATCCCTGCTTCACAAAAACTAAAACAAAAGAAAACAAAAGCAAGTTGTGTGTGGTTGCTAGAGGCTAGGTAAGCACAGGTTGAGCATACCTAATCTAAAAATCTGAAGTCCAAAACGCTCCAAATCTGAAACTTTTTGAGTACCTACATGACATTGCAAGTATAAAATTCTACACACAGGTACCTAAAAAAAACTTTGTTTCACTCAAAGATTACTTAAAATATTGTATAAAACTACTTTCAGACTATATGTATGAGATGTATAAAAGCCATACATAAATTTTGTATTTAGATTTAGGTACCATCCCCAAGATTCATTGTGTATATGCAAATATGACAAAATCCAAAAAATCTGCAATCCAGAAAGAACACTTCTGGTCCCAAGCATTTCCAACAAGGGATTTTTTAAACAACAGACACCAATGCCTGCCCTCAACCACTGGAGTGTGGTGCCTCCCAATAGGTTGAGTGGGTACACTTGGGCTGGGCTAGAATGAATTACCGAATTCTATGTATTTCTGTGCTTTTGAGTAATTAAAGTACACCTCCTCCTCCCCCACCCCCCAGATGGAGGTCTCACTCTGTCACCCAGGATGGAGATCAGTGATGTGATCATAGCTCAATGGAGCCTCCATCTCCTGGACTCAAGGGATCCTCCCACCTCAGCCTCCCAAGTAGCTGGAACTATGGGCATGCATCACCATGCCTGGCTAATTTTATTCTGTATGCTTTTAGAAATGGAACGCTTGTTGTGTTGGCCAGACTGGTCTCCAACTCCTGGCTTCAAGTGAGCCTCCCACTTCAGCCTCCAGAGCACCTGGGACTGTTTGTTTTTTTTTAGCAACTCTGTCTCACTCCTTCACCCAAGCTGGAGTGGCACAGTAACACAATCATAGCTCACTGCATTCTTGAACTCCTGACCTCAAGTGACCCTCCTCCCTCAGCATTCTGAGTAGCTGGGACTACAGGAACATGCCATGAGGACTAGTTAATAAAAAAAAAAATTACAGTCTAAGGCTTGCTATGTCGCCCAGCTAGTCTTGAACTACTGGTCTCAGGTGATCCTGCTGCCTCAGCCTCCTGAGTAGCTGGGATTACAGGCATGAGTCACCACGCCTGGCCAGTAAAACTAAATTTTATCATGTACTTCCTATATATCAGACTCATCCTAGATGCTGGGAATTCACAGAAAATTTAAAAATTTTTACTGCTCTGTAATCCTAAAAATCACGTAAAGCTAATCATTTGCCTTTTCCTCTCCCTATTTCAAGCACCACTTTTATAAGTATCGTGGTCAATTTGCTTGTATGTCTGTAGGCTTGTGTGTTAGATGTAAGATTGTAGGGACAAAGGTAGATATATTTAATATTGCTAGGCATTGACAATGTCTAGCAACCATCCAAAATGGTCATACCAACATATTTTTTTATCAATATTTTACCAATAGAGTCATTTTTCCAGTTTTTTTTTTTATTAAGGATGTCCTTAGTTAGAATCACTAGCTTCCCAGTTAATTAATATTCACTCAGCATCAGTACACACAAGGGTATATCTTACTTCTTGACTACTCTGAAGTTTTTAGCACATTATAATGTCTTCTTTATATGGGAATTAGAATCCAGCTAATAAATGAATACAACTAATGCCCATTCAGTAACCACAGGGGGAACAAGTGGGTTCTTTTTCTACAGGGAAGTATGTTCTGAGATGTTTGTCAGGAAACATGGGTGTCTGTCCTGACTTCTGATTTATTGCCTTACCTGTTTTATCTTGGACAAACCAGTTTACCTCTTTGGTCTTAGGTTTCCTATCTGTCAAATGAATGTTGGGTTAGATCATTCTAAATGCCCTTCTAAGTTTAAATTTGCATTCACATGTAAATATGGATATAATGCATATTTACTCATTGTTAGTTCTTGATTTGGGATTTTTTGGTTTGTTTTATTTTGCTTAATTATCTAATAATTTTGATTTAATGCTTTTAGAAGGAAACATAAATTAAAGGCCTGGATTTCTCAATTTTCCCCTGCTTGAGCATAAGATCCACCAGTATCTATCTGCTTCACAAACATATTGTATTCATGGCACAAACTAAGCACTTGATGGATGAGTAACATAAATGTGACCCTTTTAACTTTGCTTTATATGTGTGAAACTATTCAGTAGAGAAAACCAGAATATTATTCAAGTTTTGATTTCAAACTTGAATACAACATCACAGAAGTTATAGATAGAAAGTTGCTTAGTCAAAGTTCTTTATATTTTTTACCATACACTGGGAAGATTTTTAAAAATTATACCAGTTCTTTTAAAAAATAGCTTCAGATGTTTCTGAATTTAATCATTGTGGGTATTTCCAAAAAAATAAGAGCATGTAAGATGACTGTAAAATAAAATTTTAAAATATATAGAAGTTTGAAATCTTGAGAATATTAAATCTTTATTCCTTCCTTTGGGTTTATTACATATTTATAATGATAGATCATTGTGTTGTTGACGTATAACCAAGAAGTCCATCTTTTGATTTTTTTTTAAAGCCATTTTCATTTGAATTTTAACTCATTAGCTCAATAAAATTTGACCACCTTCCATGTCAGGTGCCACTCTAGGTGCTGGGAATTATTAGCAGTGAATGGGGCCAAAGAAAGTGCTACCATTATGGAGTTTACACTCTTCTGAGGTTTTGTTATGTCAGGAAGTGCAATGGTTGAGCATAATCATGATTTTTTTTTCCTTTGAGATCCTGAAACTTGTCTCTGTCAGAATATTATGTTCTTATTGTTCTAGTAAAAGATCACCATCATGCTTAGAGAATATCCTGATCCAAAATAATAAACTACATTTATTTAACATAGTAATATAATTTAACTTTTTTTTTGAGTTGGAGTCTCACTCTGTCGCCCAGACTGGAGTGCAGTGGCCGCTCCCGGCCACTGCAGCCTCGCCTGCTGGGCTCCGGCGAGCCTTCCACCTCAGCCTTCCAAGTAGCTGGAATTACAGGCATGCACTACCACCCCCGGCTGATTTTTTGATTTATTGTAGAGATGAGGTCTCGCTGCCCAGGCGGGTCTTGAACCCGCAGGCTCAGGCAATCCACTCACCTCAGCCTCCCAAAGGCATGGGATTACAGGCTGAGCCACCGAGCCCGGCAATAATTTAACTTTTGTTTGTCTCAGATACTTAAAAAATCTTATGGAAGCAATTATTTTTCCCCTGAGGGAAAAATACATTTAAGTCATTTAATTTTGTAGACTATTTCCAAGGGCATGAGGATCCTCTCAAGTCCATCCACAGAGTTAAAAACTCTGACCTAGATCAGATGTTTGATGAGTTAATAGGATTAAGGATAATGTACTATCAGCTGTTTATTGAGGTATTTTAAAATCAGAAATCCATTATATAATTTATTTATTCAGTGATTTATTCAATACATATTTGATTAAATACTAATGCACTTATATGCCAGACATTGTGCTAAACCACATCATTATTTTCAAACAAATTTTGATTAGTTAATATGTGAGTTTCATCATAAAACCAATCAATGAAGCCACTTGACTGAAGTATGTTTAACATTTGTGTAAAACTCATAATCAAACTTGTATGCATTTGTCTTCCAATTTTTATCAAAACTTATCCAAATAGGAGAAAATTTGTTTCTTTTATCAGGATGAAAATAAGATTTGATTATGTAATTATTAAAAACCTATATTTCAAACAAAACAAGTAAAAGTAGAAATAAACTGTAGGTTATTTATGCTACATTCCAATATGTTTCCTTTGTAAAGTACAAGATTATACATTAAAAAAAAAGGAGAAGCAGCTCCACTGACTGAATTTCAAAAGACAAATCATTAAGCCCCTTGTATACCTGTCAAGTATCTGTAATAATTTGAAGCATCATGCTAAGTAGTGCATATTTTAATTAACTAACAGTTTAATTTTTCCAAGTAGCATTGGTAAGTTTTAATATAATAAGCATCACCGACTTTAGATCAGGTCTTGTGAGACCAAAATGATACCCAAATTATAGGTAGGAGAGTATCTGCCACAGAGTAATGCATTGATTTAAAATCAACACACTCGGGATCTTAATGGTTACAAATGAGATTTTAGTCCCGGAACTGACTCTTTGTGACTTAATCTTTACATCCATGTATTGTTCCTGTCCATAATTAAGAAGTAAGAAGAAATCAAAACCTTCCTTTGTGAGGTTACTACATTATTGTAACTGTAGTGCAGATGGATTATGTGACTTTACAAGTTCACAATTTTTAAAAAATATTAAAACTTGCATAAAATGTAAGTCTCTATGTAGGCCTGTCAATAAATTATCTTTTAAAAATATTAAAAGAAAATTATTGATCTTCATTCAAGAAAAAGAAAAAATGCATTAAGAAAAGGGATGGGTATAATATATTAAATTTCTTTTTTAAATTTAAAATTTCAGGATAATCCATGTTATCTATAATTGCTTTTCTGGCAAATTAATTTCAGCCATACATAGCACCAAACTCTAATGTTTAAAAACTGAATAAAGAATATAAAACTTACTGTCTGTGTTCCAGTTTTAGCAGTGTGGCATATGAGGAGTTACCAACTCTTCTAAAAACAACTAAAAAATAAAAATTTGTGGTCTAGCAAGAAACTACCAAACTCACACCAATAGCTGAGTGAAAACAAGAACCTGAGAATAATCAGAAAAGTGAATCCAACTTTTGCCTTGAGGGCACATGCAAACCCAGTTTTACTGAGTATCATTTGTTCACATTACACAGGCTAGAATGAGTGCTGGGACAGCAGAAAAAAAATCCTAAGGCGCATCAAAATTGGAAAGTCAAAGCAGAGGTCCACTTTTCTTATTGTGGAGACTCAAAAGTGTTATACTCTCCATGTAAGTGTAAATGTGAATTAGGAATCATTGTGTAAGTGTGAATTAGGAATAACTGTCCAAACTTGACATTGACTGAAGGAGTAAAATATCTCCCCTGAAAATATGTAACTAATAGCTGCCATTTGCACAGATTTCCAACATAAATTCATATAATATGATCAGTCCAACAACACTGACAGTCGTGAATTTAGAAATGCTTTCAATGTTCCAATATTGTTTTCTCCATATTTAAGACCTCTGCCAGTACCAGATGGCAAATGCCCTTAGGAGCAAGCGTTTCTATCTAGTGCCTCAAAGTTCCATATGTAACTTTGCAAGTTAAATGGACAATGTATAATTAAAAATCAATAGACACACAAGGAAACAAGGCACCATGAGTAAAAAAGCCAGAAACAACAGGAAGAACATTTAAACTTGCGTATATAATGTTTAAATGATCATCATTCAGATAAATGTAGTAACTCATGACCTTAGAAAACACTTTATTATCTTTTGGTAATAAACATTTCTCCATTTTTTTTTAAGAGTATAGAAAGCTAAGCTTTACTGATAAGATAGTATGTATTGTAACATACTTATTAAAGTTTGGGAATAGCGCAATATTAGCAAGGTGACCATACCTGGGAGACTACTTTTATTTTATTTAGAGAGGGAGTATAAAGGCTAAAAATATGGACTCAAAATCAGACAAAGATATTTAACCTTATTATATATTTTCCCAAGGTCTCAACAAGTAGTATATTTAAACTATAAGCTTTGCAGTGTTCATTTGCAGAAAGGTCTTATAATTTCCATATTCCCACTACTTATAATGGGTTGCTATGAGAATTGAAACAAAACAGGTGAAGCATTTATCATAGCTTGCATGTAATTTTGGCTTATGCTAGTTGTGATACCTATTCTTCCTTTTCTTGTGCTACCCTATAAGACACAGTAATTGACTTCTCCATGTGTTATAAAGAAGAATCATCTGCCCCCATTACCAATTAGTCCAGTTTATTCCATGCATTTACCCTTCATAGATTCATGACTCCTCAGTCTCCAGGTGGGTAAATTGGGTCTTTAATATGTGTATTTAAAACCATGATGCATCATTGTGCAATAGGACTCAGGAAAATATAAGGGCTCATCTGTTATCATCAGATAATACTATGGTGACGGTTGCACAACCACACATCTTCACACTGCTTGGTATCAGTTACCCTATGACAGACCATCTCTCACATGGATGCCCTCCATACCCTTCTTGGGCTCTAACATCCCACACGATGTAGCCCTTCACACCATGCTTGAGCTCTGACACTTTATGTGGGTCAATGTCCTCCACCCTGCTCCATGTTCTTGAGGTAGGAGTGACACCCTTCTCATTCTTTTCTGGTTACCACAGTGCCTCCCACACCGCTGACTCCCATCTGGGCATCTGACTTGCCCACCTCTACCTGGTTACTTCAGGCCTGAGTTATTTTAGAAAGGAAAAAGAAGAGCCCTACCGTATTAAAGTTAAAGTTAATCACAAAGAAAGTGAGGCCAATCAGTTGATCTTGGAAGCAAACTGAAAGGACTTTTACATTTCAAATTATAGAGTATATCTTTTTTTTTTTTTAACTTATTTAAGTCTTCTAAGTGCTGTCCAAGTTTTGGAGTCCCTTTGTTTCTGAGGATGTTAGCATAGGGCAGAATTTAGGAAAAGGAATAGAACAGATTATTGTACAGAGTTTATTTGCACAAGTAAGTGAATATAAACAGACAAATCTCAAAGTTTTGAAAATAAGTTCCCATTTAGGTGATGTAATCAGCCAATTCCTTATTACAGAGACCTGCAAGATAGAATAGTAGGATTTGTTTATAGGAACTTATATTTGAGATTTGCTAGTTGTCTTATTTGAGAAATGCTTTGCTTTTCAATAGTCTTCACTTGTCAAACTTTCTGGGATTTAAAAACTGTTTATAGTAAAGACTTTGTTAAATTAAATCCCTAGAATCGGCTTTTGAGACTCTTTTAAAAACTTAGCTGGACAATATTTTCTTGGATAGCCAGTAAAAGACTTTTAAGGCATTTCAACATGAGAGCATTGAGACATAAAAACTATGATTAAGACAAAAGGGGACAGGGGCTCAAAAGAAGAGGCTGAAATTGCTAGGATGAATGGTACCCTTTAGGTATATTTCTGGTGTTTTACATAACAAAGAAAAATTCCAACCATCCTTAGCATGTCCACATATGGTAAGGCACACATCGGAATAAAAATATTATCTTCTTCTTCTCCCATCCTCTTCTGAGAACAACATTTTAAACTAGACTATATTCCTATGAAATTTTCATTTATAGCTAAGACTGTTCATTACAGATATAGGAGCTGTTAATATCCAGGTTTTCAGTAAATTACACACTTCATCTCCTGGAGAGAAGAGAAATCTTATCCAAGCCCTGCTCATTGCATTACATAATTCCATATGAAATTTCTAGTATAATTCTCTTTTTATTACTCAGAACTCATTAAGGAAGAGATGTGCATTAAAACCATATACACACAGTGAGTGGTATGATCTTCATGTTAAAATAAGTAGACACCTACTTTGTAACCTTTTATGCCATTGGTTTGACATTCCTATTGGTCTGCAATTAAAACTCAGACTGTTCATCAGTTTCACTCTCCTACGAAGAGACTCTATTTGAATATTTCTTGATTATTTTTGGCAACATAATTCCAGTGTTTTAGTGTATATTTTCAGCAGCTTAGCTATATTTTATTTTGACTCAAAAGAGGAAGAATATGGAGATTTTCACATTCTCATATAAATATCATATCATGAGAAATAGTAGGATTTATTAGAACTGCATAGGTGATAGATTTTCTAAATAATTTACAGTTAGAAAATGAACTGAATACCTGGGAGAACTGATCATTTTTAAAGACAAGTATTTCACTGCTGCTGCTGAACAAGTTGCTGTAATTCTCAGTAGTTGCATTCCATCTTAGAAAACGATTCTATGTTTGGAGACTAACTATATGTGTCCCAATTACCAAAGATGATACACTAAAGTTTTTATTGAAAGTGGCCTTTCAGATTTGGGTCCTTAATTTAAGTCTTTTTTTTTTTTTTTTTTTTTTGAGTTGGAGTCTCACTCTGTCACCCAAGCCAGAGTGCAGTGGCATGGTCACAGTTACCGCAGCCTGAGCCTCCTTCCTGCACCTCCTACCACAGCCTCAGGCAATCATTTTGCCTCAGATGTGCACCACCACGCCCAGTTACCTTTTTGATTTACTGTAGAGAGGAGAGGTCTTGCCAGGTTAGCTACCCCACCCCCTCCCAGGCAATCCTCTCACCTCAGCCTCCCAAAGTTCTGGGATTATAGGCAGGGAAGAGCCACCAGGCCCAGCCTCAAATCTTTAGTTTCATTGAAGTCATGAATGTTGTGAAATCTTACAAAGATAAGAATAATTCTACTGATTCCATTTTTTAGTGGCCAAGAGCCCGGGTTAGAGTTCATATCTTCTGTAGTTCAAGTTTGTGAAATGCTGCTTAGTAGTTAGACGAACTTGGTCATATCATTTTAGCATAAATTAACCTTCAACTTTTTGCACTGTTAAAATACACAAATATGTATTATATATGTAAATATAAGAATAGATTTTTGATATAAAAGTATGTGAATATATACAGTGTGCATCTTTTTGTGCCTACCTTTTAAAGTGGTTAAGGAGTAAGTGATAATACTCTGCAAATAATTTACCATAATGGGTAGTAAGTACAACCTTTCCTTGATATCTGTGGGATATTGGTTCCAGGACCTCCCTCAGATACTAAAATCTATAGATGATCCAGTCCCTGATATAAAATGGTGTAGTATTTTATATAACTTATGCACATCTTCCCATATAACTTAAATCATTTATAGATTACTTATTACCTGATACAATGTGAATGCAATGCAAATAGTTGCTATACTTTATTGTTTAGGGATTAATGACAAGAAAAACAGTCTGTGCATGCTCAGTACAGATGCAATTTTTTTTCTTGAGTTTTTCTGATCCATGATTGGTTGAATTCACAGATGCAGAACCCACAAATACAAAGGGTCAACTATACATAGTAAGTTCTCAATAAAATGTGGGTCTTGTGAGTTACAAGACAGAATGAGTACCTCCAAACAGGGCTTAAGATGTAAAGAAAATGATCCACCATGTGAGAGAAACATATTTTATTTAGTCATGACTAGTTTAGCAGTTTACATTAAGATACTCTTTTCCAAATGTAACTTTGCTACATAACTGTACTCTGAGGGAAAGAATATCTCCCAGGCCAGTAAAGGGAAAAGCAAGGCCTATATTCAAATATTTAAAAAGTAAGAATTTTTTAAAGCATGAAATGGATTCTTTTTGGTGCTTAGCTGATATTCTGAGAATTTTGCTTATAGCTTCAAACAGCCATGAAAACGTAGGTTTTGTAGATAGGACTCAGTGGCTCTGCTGATGAAATCTTCTGACCAAACAGATTAAGATAGAATGTTGTTACAGAGTTGATTGTTACTAAAATCAGAATTACTTGTCATTGGGTTAACCTATAGAAATCATTAACTGGGGAGCCAAGTAATGGGGGTAAAGGAACAAAATAAATAAAGAGGTCTTCAGAGCAAGACAGAGCTGCTGTTTGGTTTGATTATTGATCCCATTGAATTTAGCCTCCCTGTGGTTAGTCAGTCATCTGGGCAAAGCCAAATGGAAATCCATTATGTTTGTTTCTTTTGGATTCAAGAGACAGAACAATACAACATAAGATCAAGTTTATTTTGCAGCTACTCATGGACTGGGCCAGAAAACCATAAAAAAAAAAGAATAAAACAAAATAATAAAGCAGTCTCAGGGTAGCTTAGAATCTTTCTTTGTCTCTTTGATCCTGCTTCCAGACCTTTGATTTTAAAACCTGACTTAACCACTATATATTATAATGCCTCTACAGATATTAATGACCAAAATAATTAAAAATTGAGTCAGTGTTTCTGAACTTCAGACTTACAGAGACAAACCTGAATAGGAATGATAGCTCTTTGGATGGTTCAGAGGCATCTCATGCTGAAAATGAACACTTGATTTTCCGTATCCCTGAATTTGGGGGAAATGACACCATCATGTATATCCTCATTAATTTCCTCTGCCTCCATCTCCCATATTCATTTCAACAACAAATGATCTTGATATTTTACCTTTTGGATGTATGTCATTTTAATGCAAGTCACCATCATGTCTTGCCTGAAATACTATAAAAGTTTTGTTTCTCCCATATTAGTCTTCTCTCATTTGTTCTCCACACTGTAACCAAAAAGATCATCTTAAAAATCAAATATACTTCTACCATATCTAACTTCTAACCCTTCAAGTCTAAATCTTTAACAACTTCACAAATGCTGTGGCCTCTGTGTCCTTTCCTTCTCCTTGTCTGCTCTGTTCCAGTCAGATAGCTCTCTTTTCCTCTACCACACAATGCATTTTCCCAAGTCAAGTCCTTCTCTCATGCTTCTTTTCTTTCTATATTATTCTCTAGTTCAAATGTGATCCACTCTTATAACTTCTCTCGGAAACCTGTATTTTCCCCTCATATTATTTGTGTCACGAGGACAAGAATTATATTTTGCCCATCTGTAGCCATGGTATCTTTCCCAGGGCCTGGCATAGGTGCTTAAAGAATTGAATAAATGAGAGAGAAAAGAAAGATAAATTGATTAAAAATGTTAGACCATTAACTTCAAATATTGGAGGCTTTTTATGAGGTACACCAATTGTTTCTCTAAAGACTAAATGAGGAAAGTGATTACATTTAAACTAGAGTAATTTATACATGAAGAGCTCAGCCAACAGGGATATGAGAAAAATCTGTCAAAAATTTGACTAAGACATCCCCCTGGATATCTGTATTAATGCTGCCTTTGAATAGCTTGAAAGCCAATGGTTATATAAAAAACCATATGGTGACTCGTGCATTTATTTATTGTCATATATTTCTACATAAGAGAGTTTTCAAAATATCATTGACATATTTGTCTAGTTGAATCTTTGAGATGCTGGCTTCCAAAATCTTTGTATCATAATCTGGTTGCTACTACTCCTAGTAAAGAGTACACTGGAGCTGTGTACACTCCTATTAATGGCAGAGTTTCTTTGCAGATTCCTTTCTGATCTTTGACTCAAATGAACTAGGTTAGTCCATAAAACTTTTTATAGATCAAACAATTACAAGAAACAGTCTGAGCCAGAACTGATATTTTGCTTATAACATTGTTTTTGCTGTTTGTCAAAACATAATAACCCTTCTGTACAGATTGTTCAATAGCCAAGTGAGTCCTTCCCCTTCTGACCCACTCCCTTCAGTCAACCAAGAAAATCAGCATCCTGATGTTAATGCCTGGCATAGTATGGAGCCTCCAGAACCTTTCTGATTAGTCATTGCTCTTAGTTTTAGATAACAAAGCATAATAGAAATAAAAACTCTTTTTTGCCCAAGACTGGCCAGATCCTGCCCTATGAGGAGGCAGATGAGGAGATATAAGGATTACTTTTGATTACAGAAAGGACTGGGATGTATATTATCCTTTGCACCAGTGGTTCTCAAAGTGTGGTTTCCAGACCAGTAGCATCCGCATCAACTTGGAAGTTGCTAGAAATGCAAAATTTCAGTTTCTACCTGGAAGTACTTCAGTAAGGCCCCGAAATCTGTTTTAAGAAATGCTTGCACCCTCTGGTTTAGAGCCACTGTGTTAGGTTATCAATTCACTCCACACATGTTAGAATATTGTCTCTTCTGAAAATTTTAGAGAAGCTGGACATAGGACCTATGTCAGTGCAGACAGGCATTTGTGAGTTACGTAGCTGCTGATCAGAGGGCTCAACCACTAGCTAAATGACTGATTCTTGAGCATCCACCTCCCAGGAGGCAATTCAAATTCAGGTCTCAAAAAAATTACAAATAACTATGTCTCCTAGACATTCATAGTCACTGCTAATTATCAAAATCATAAAGTATAAACCTATGAATGTCAGTAGTCCACTATACACACACACAACACACACACACACACACACACACACACACACACATATATATATACACATATATAGAGAGAGAGTGTTAAGATTGTGAAAATAGGTTTTATAGGTTAACTAGTTAACAGTACCTGTGACCTTATTCATATTGAATTTTTAAAAACTAGGTAAAATGATACTGCTATATTTAAAGAAACTTTAGAAGTCAGATTATTATTCTACCTGGGAAGAACATATCTATAAAAAAAAATCAGGGTCATTATATTGTCCTTAAAAAGAGCTTACTTGAAAAATTACACTTAGAAAGTAAAGATTAGATTCCAAATCCTTTTCAAAGGAATAAGATACAGATAGTTTTTTCAGGTCACTTCTGAATTCAGTGAGTCTTCAATCATCTCTCTAGCCACAGGGGTCCCCATTTCAAACATCGCTACTTGCGGCAAAGAAATATTCTGAGTGTTTGGTACTGATTCTTCCCCAAGCTCAAATTTTGTTTTGAAATGCTCTTATTATAATTTCATTTCATTTATATTGAACTTGCTCTTTAGTTTGTGGATAGGAATTATAGTTGCACAATAAAAATAGAAAGTTCACGCTAGAGATCCAAGCCTTTAATGGTTCACAGGAAAACAAACATTGACAGAGTACTGGATAAATATTCTTATCCGAAGGTATTAATCACAGTTCCAATTACACAAAAAAGGTGTGAAAAATCTTGAGTATTTATTTTAAAAGCTTTTGTTCCTTTTTACAATTTTCTACTTAATTATAAATATGTTGACCTCCTTTGTGTTATGTTTAGGAAGTTTCTATCTCCACGCTTGTCTTCCTACATGAAACAGAGTATACTTCGTTTTCCACTTTTGTATAGTTTCCATTATTGCTTATAACTCTAAAAGTTCAATTCTGGTTCTTCCAGGAGCCATTGTTCCTGCTGGGTCAGCCTGTGGAGTTTGTGGTAGGCTTTGAAAGATGGTGTCTGCCCAGTGCCTTACTCTCTGTGGGGGATCACACATTTTTCCTTCCACGCTACTGTTCTTATTCTAGGGCCTGACCTACCCCTGTGGTTGTGAAGATCAGAAAAGGACCAAGAATGAAAAATGGCCGAGTTCCCTATCTAAGTCCTCACACTAGAAGTATCTTCTTGTAATTATCAGTGCCATGGAGGCCTCTTTATTGTTGGCATAAAGGATTTGGCAGAGCCTTGCTCCCAGAGAAGCTTGTGCTCTTGTCCATGGTCGAAAGAGGAGCTCATGTTTGAAGCAGGCTAAGTCAGAGACCTTTATTTGTTTCCAAATATGGGCAGAAAATATCTGTTAACACATTCAGTGCACTAGTCACAGTATTTTATATTTTCAATCTTATTGTCATTTCCATTTCTTACAGGAGGTAACACAGGTTTAGTTCAATATTTGGCCCAAGATTCTTGAGCTAGAGCTCAGAAAAGCATCTGTAGCTCTCAAATTGGTGTCCTGCATTCCTCACACAGTGTCACTATGATCTGATTATGGTATTTCCTACTTATTATCCCTAGGCACAATTCACCTAGCTGAGCTAGTAACGTTTTAACTTCCCAGTACTGATTAAAGTTGTACCGATTCAGGAGAGAGACTCTTCCCCTATGATCTCCAAACGATGTTTTAAGATCAACTGATGGATGATTTTTAAATAAGTTTACAAAACTCAGGTTTGAGTTACAACTAGTACATTTACTCTGATGGTGACTGCTTTCAACTCACCACTGAATATGTGCCTTACTTATAGATTTATGACTATTTAGTCTACTGTTCAATAAAATCAGAGGTGGCTATATGTGCTTGAATTCAGCTTTAGTTACTTATCACACTAGCAAAATAAAAGTGATTTAAATAAAATACAAGTGTTTTTTCTCTCTCACATAAAAAGTTTAGTGTTAGGATGTCCTAAGTGATTTAAATAAAATAAAAGTGTTTTTTCTCTCTCACATAAAAAGTGTAGTGTTAGGATGCCCTGTTCTAAAAAGTTTATAGGGACCTAGGACCTTCCTATCCTTCTGATGGATAGAACACGTTTTCAGTTTAACAGGTTATCTCAAGATACAATAGCTTGTTGGAGTTCTATCCATTATGTCTGCATTCCAGGTCACAGGAAGGGGAAAAGGGATGGAAGGGCCTTACTCTCACTTTGGGGGAGACTCCATGAGTAAGCATAAATAACAGTTTTGTCTCCATTAGAACTTAGTGAGGAGTCAGGCTCCTGCTGAAAACCCTAGGAGTGATTCTTCAGGCCCAATCACAGGCAATTGTGGGTATTTTACATGGCAGGACTTTGGAGCAGTAGGCGGTGTTTTCTTACAACTTCTCCCACCTCTTTAATATGCAACCATGTGTACTAAATGCTGCACTCTAATATACAACTTCTTAATTAATGTGCTTCTTAATTATTTTTTTTTGTCATTTTATAAGCCCATTAGAAAATCTAACCATTTCAGTAAGGGAGCATGACCTTTTTGTCAGAGGCACCAAGACATCACCTTTTTTGGATCTCATTGTTTTCTGCCCTTAATATTTCCAGCCTCTACTATGTTGGGAGCCAGCCATGGAGGCCCACTGAGCATTAGGGATCAGGAAGGGCCGTTGACCCCGAGATCACTAGGATGTGTTCGGGAGCTGTTGACCCCATTCCCTACCCCTTTCTACTCAGCACTAACCAGAATAAGCTCCTGTAAGCTCAAAACATAAAAACTCTGAGACCAGGATGAACACAAGCTAACTCTAGAAGCTCATTGCTCCCATTCTTTCACAAACTGCAGTTTTGGCTTTCACACAACTTACAATTCAAACTCAGGTCACATCTAAGAGCTTTAGTATTGGTCACAGGCTTCTGGGTCATGATCTTAGGATTTATTGAAGTTGAATAAGGTGTAAATTGTAGAATATAGTTTTAGAAGCAGCCATTTTGTTGAAAGAATACGGCTAGGTTACTTGATGAACTTTGGACTGGGCCACATTCCAAACATCCTGAGATGGGCCACTTTAGGTTGTAAAGTAAGTACTTAAGTTTCTATAGAATTGTTTAACTTGGTATGAGTATAAATCAGTTTAGGATGAAAAAGGTTTATAGGATAGGTCAGTCACAGATTAAGGTTTGTTATGGGATCATTTAACTTGGTATTAGTATAAGTTAGCATAGGACAAAAAGGTTTTTTTTACAAGCAGTCATGGATTAAGGTTTAACATCTGTTATGGGATTACATATGAGTATAAAAGTCCTCTGTTGACTCTCAGTAAAGGTCTTCTGCTCAAATCTAAGCAGTTGTCCAAGCCTCTCTCTCTCCTCTCTCTTTCTCTTATTCTCTCATTCTCTCATTCTCACAATCGCTGACGCCTTCTCCACCTTTGGGGTACCCTGACCCCGGCAGGAGCTGGACTCCTGCAAGTGGCGCCCTAACAGGGGACCTCAAGATAAGCTTTCTTTTTCTTTTTCGGGATGGATAGGACCTCACCCAGGGTGCCACGGACCCCTGTGTAGAGACAGGCAGAGCTAGGAAAGGTGAGCAGTTTAAGAGCCATGAGAGAATCATGGCCCAGAGTGAATCTAAAGAAAGAAAGTTGTTCATAAGTATTCTGATACATATATTTACTAAAAGAGGAATTAAAGTTTTCTCTGCACAATTGGCTCGTTCTTTTCATTTGGTGCAAAAACAGTCCCCCTGGTTCCTTGCAAAATTAAAAGAGGAACCAGGTGAAAAAACTCCCCATCAACAAACTTAAGGCAGCAAAAGATTTGGTGCAACAGCAGCTAGAAGCTGGCCTAGAATTGTCGTAAAGAAAAAGTAAAAACAGAAATACTTAGAGTTATGCATAAAGTGGAAATACAGATATATTCTGCTTTAAATTAATGAGAAAGAACTTGAAAAATATGTTGACAGGTATTTGAAGGATGGTAATTCACAAAGAAATTTTTTTTACATATAATTCATTATAAAATTAAATAAGAACTTGTTTTAAGTGTATTTAAGTTGCAATTTTACCTTATCCACAACTTTATTAATAAGCATGAGAAAATCAGTGGGAAAACTTTCAAACTGAGTATGAAAGCCTACAGATTCTAGAAAGCCTACAGATTCTAAATATTGCCATGGAAGAATTTATGCTGTCTAAAGATTGTAGTTCTATCATTTTATTTTAAAAGTATACCCTTAAATCCTCAGCCAAAATAAGTAATATTAATGCCATGGAGGATGAATTGATGAGGAAGCAATTTTATAACTCTAGGTCATGGCTAAAATCTAATATGGCAAGCACTAGAAAACATAGCTTCTTTTACTTTTAAGGCCACAAGTGAATTGAGTCATAGAAAAAGGAACATTTAATGAAAAAAATGTAGCTTAAACATAATTTACCTCATCTGCCAAGGAATCATTGCATGAGCCACATTTTGCATAGTGCAGACTAACTAAAAGGTTAGATGTTTCAAGGTTGTTTATTAAAGCAATTATTAATAGGGAAAATCTTCATAGCCATTGTCACAGGGAAAATACAGTTGGCAGTTTATCTTAAAACATTTCACTTATAATGATTTATCTTATCACATTATCTACTAGAACCTTGTTATTAAATATGTGGTTTGCAGACCCGCAGCTTGGGCATTTCCTGGAAAATTGTTAGAAATATTAAAAAGTCAGAAATAATCTCATTTCTGATCCTTTGTACATGGCCTGGGTCCACTGAATCAGACCCACTGAATCAGAATCTGCATTTCAACGAGACCCTCCAGGGTGTATGTCAACATTTGAAGTTTGAAAGACTGGAGCATAATAGTGTAGTCATTGATACCATGCCCTCTTACCTAATTCAGGAGGATCATGTTTTCCAGTGGTAGCAGTGCCTTCAAAACTGCATCCCACAGCACAATTTTTTTGGCATTTAACCCAAGAATTAACTTTATTAGTTATTTGTCTGTTTTGATATTCTCCTTTAAAATATAAATTGCAAGCGTTCAAGGCAAATTCTGGGTTTTCTAAAAACGTTAACAAAATAAGAAAGGTTTTCACCTCCTTTGTCCTCTCCTATACCTCCTACAACTCTAATTCCTGCTTTCCCTACTCTTCTTTGTTGTTTTTAATCTGTCCCCTCTACCTTTATCTGGGAAGGAAGGGCTGGCATTTATGGCTGTGGCGCCTAGCCCTGACCTTCAGTCTTTCTCTTTTACCTTCGGAAAAGGGGTGGGTGCCAAAGGCCATGGCACTTAACCCCAGCCTCCAGACTTCCCCCCCCACATGTCTCTTCTCAAGGGGGTGGCTGGGACAAAAGGCTTATGATAAATTTCTCAAGCTATATCTAAACTGAGACTATATCAACCTTCTTCCCAGATAAAAGTAAAGAAATCATACAAATGAATCCTGTTAACTAACTATAAAAAGGGTGACAAAGTAAAAGAGGTTTTCCAAAACCAAATGAGAATCCAGCAATGTTTCCAAGTCGCCTCTCTGAGACATTGCAGCAGTTTACTAATATTAATTGAAACTCTCTGGAAGGACAAGTTCTTTTGGCTATGTATTTTATCTCTTAGCCAGCACCGGGCAAACTCCAAAAATTAGAAAAGGGCCCACAAATCCCTCAACCATAACTATTGGACACAGCCTTTAAAGTTTTTAACAACCAGGAGGAGAAAATACAGGACCACAAACATAAGAAAAATGTAAAGAAGGTTGTTAGTATGAGGTATGTTTTTGGCAAAAAAAGAATAAAGGAAAGAAATAATTGTATAGGAAAGAATTTTACATGGTACATACCTGTTCTGGTTATTTAAGGAAAGTATAAAACAAAAATAGAAGGTTCAAAAAATGGTATAAGTGTCGAACATGGTAGGTGAAAGTTAGCACACACACACACACACACACACACACACACAAAGGAGTGAAAGAAATTCCGTAAACACTCGAGGCTACAAAAAAAGTTCTATAAATTTACCATTAATATCAAGTACACTAATGCTAGGCCAACATGCCACTCGAAGACCAGAACATGAGCTTCTTAATTAACAGTCTCCAAAAGAGTTTTCTTCTTTAAACAACAGAGTGGGGAAGAAAGAGACAAAATTCAATTAGCCCTCCCCCCACTGTCTTTGTTACAAAAGAGCGAGGTTTTTTTTGTTTGTTTGTTTTTCTCCCTCAGTGTCTTTGTTACAAAAAACGAGGTTTTTTTCCTTCAAAATCTTTGGACTATCATTTTAGCTAAATAAGTATCTTTTACTATAACTACTGTGATTTTGGGTGATAACATGCTTTAAAAAACTTTGGTACTTAAACTCTTCAAGTTTAAAAGTATATCAGACCTATGATAAAAACAAAGGAAACTGTTTTCTCTTGCCAATGTTTACCTGTTTTGAATTCTCAATTTAAGCTACAACCTAACTACATGTCTCTAATATTTTCAATTTTTCTATCTTCAAACTTTGTCAAAGTGGCTATATTTCTTTGTTAAAGTACAACTATAGATAATTTAAATGAATACGTACAATTTACGGAACTTTCACTTTTCCAACATTGTTTTTTGGGACAGTAACTTTTTTCATCATCGTTTGCTTAATAATTTTTGCTCGCTTGATGTTTTATTAGATCTGAATAGCATTTGCTTAAGGTCCTGCCATTTCCTGTTCATGCCTTTGGAAATAAATAGGTAGAGACATTGCTATCTGTGTCAAAAGTACGTGGATGCTGCTTTGCAAGGTATTAGAAGCCAATATCCTAATCTCTATTTAATCCATTATATGGATGATATTTTGCTGGCTCACGATAATCGTACTCTTTTACATGATATTCTCCAACCCACCCTTTACTTATCTTGGACACCTTATTTACATATCACTACTGCAGATTTAAAGCCTCTTTTCAATATACTGCAGGGGGATCCTTCCCCCACTTCTAAAAGAGTCTTAACACCTGAGGCAAAACAGGCCTTAACTCTTGTGGAAAAGGCTATTGAATCCCAAAGGGTGAAAAGAGTAAATTATGATTTACCATGGGAATTAATTGTGTTGGATACTTTTCATACCCCAACAGGGTGCTTGTGGAAGGAAGGACCTATGGAGTGGTTACATTTACCCATTTCCTCTAAGAAAGTTTTAGCATCTTGTCCGTACTTAGTAGCTTTGCTAATAATCAAAGGAAGACAGAGAAGTGTGGAATTGTTTGGAAAAGATGTGGATAATATCATCACCCCATATGACAAAACTCAGTTTCAAACCTTGTTGCAAACTAATGATGATTGTCAAGTGGCTTTAATTGATTTTAGAGGACAAATTTTGTTTCACTTACCTAGAAATCCATTGTTGCAGTTTGTGAAATGTAATCCTATAATTATTCCTTGTGCATGTTCCTTAGTCCCCCTCGAGGGAGCAGTATTGGTTTTTACTGATGGTTCTTCTAATGGTAAAGCAGTGGCCATAATTAATGACAAACCTCATGTTTTAAATACTTCAGAGACTTCAGCACAAAAAACAGAATTAAGAGCCATCTTATATTCCTTTACTGCTCTAAAAGACAAGAGATTTAACTTGTATACTGTCTCGTTATGTTCAGGGACTGTTTCCTCATATTGAAACAGCTACTATTCCAGCTAACAAAACTGTGATTTTGGAGCTATTAACTCAATTACAACAGCTAATTAGTAACAGGAAGGGACAGTTCTTTGTAGGCCATATTAGATCTTGTTCTGGCCTTCCAGGACCTTTACTCCAAGGCAATCAATTGACTGATGCTTTAACTAAACCCGCTGCATGTGCTGCAGTAGAAACTGAGGCAGTAACTCAGGCTCAGCTTTCTCATAAAATTCATCATCAAAATGCTACTGCCTTATATTATCAGTTTCACTTACCCAGGGAAATGGCCAGACACATTGTTAAGAATTGTCCAGCCTGTCCTACCTTTGTTAATGTTACTCCAACAGGAATAAATCCCAGAGGATTAAAACATAATGTCTTATGGCAAAAGGATGTGACTCATTTTTCTAGCTTTGGAAAATTGTCTTATGTGCATATTACTGTGGATACGTTTTCTCATGTTATTTCAGCCTCAGCAAGAACTGGAGAAGCTTCCAAGGAGGTGGTGCAAGATTTATTTTTTTGTTTCTCACAACTAGGTATGCCAAAACAACTTAAGACTGACAATAGTCCTGCATATACATCAAAATCTTTTCAACAGTTTTTCTCTCAATTTAATATTTCTCATTCTACAGGAATTCCTTATAATCCACAGGGTCAAGCCATAGTTGAAAGAGCTCATCAAACTTTAAAAAATCAAATACATAAATTACAAGAGGGGGAGTTTAAGTATAGCTCTCCTCATCATGTTTTAAATCATGCTTTATTTGTTATAAACCATTTAAATTTGGATTCTTCAGGCAATTCAGCTATGGCTAGACACTGGAACCCAGAAGGAAATGTTAACTTATGGTAAAATGGAAGGATCTTCTCACAGGCCAATGAAGAGGGCCAGATATATTACTAACCATGGGAGAGACTATGCTTGCATATTCCCACAGGATGAGTCAACTCCTGTTTGGATTCCTGATCAATTTATCTGAAAAACACCCGCTAACCTGAAGACCAAGATGGGTGACATGGATCCTGTCGACTCAAAGGAATAGACATGGAGCAATGCCTACCAACCACTAAGAAGAGGAGCTGTTTTCTTTGCACAAGGAAGTATCATTACATGCTGAACAGGATTTGCAATACTAGGCTGAACAAGAATTGCACCATCCATTCTGCCAGCCAGAGGAAGGAAGAACACTGACACACCAGATGAGAGTGCTTTCATTGCAGAACAAAAACTTTCATCTCAGATTATCCCATTCAAGATAACACACTATCAGATGCAACGTCTTCAGCATCCGTCGTTCCCAATTACCAGCATGGGAGCAAATAGAATTCCTGGCAGAAGAAGCAGGAGATATGGTAACCTCACAACATGCTCCTATTAGTCCAGTAACTTTATTTTTGGCATTATAAGCAATAATTTTTCTTAAGGAGGAAGCTCTTGTTCACCTCCCATTTGTTTTTAACAACACTGAGAAGGGCTGGCTGATCATTTCATGAGATTCCAGATATACAATATGGAGAGACTATATTTATGACTCTAAAGTGGACTATATGTTACCCCATGAAAAACTAACTATTAGTGACTGGGGCTTTAATCTATGACCTTATACTTCAAGGTTAGATGGGGAAAATACCTTCTCTGCTAGATGGCATATTAATGAATGGGTACCTCCAGTGTTAACATTGACCATAAAATGTCAAAATGATGTTTATAATTTGTCTTGTAAACAAGTGTATTAACTAATTGTTTAACTGATGCTTCTTATAAGGGATTTGTTATTCTCAGACAGCCTCCTTACTTAATGGTTCCAGTACAATTTTCATCTCACTGATACAATAAATATGGTTTATAAACACTGTATGAGGTTACTTACCTTTTGGAAAGACAGAAAAGATTTTTACAGATTTAATAACTACTTCTGTAACAGTTTCAGCTGTAGTGTTATCTAAAGAAGTACACACAGCTACGTTTGCTGACCAATTGTCTAAAAACGTTTCTATTGCTGTAGCTACTCAGGAAATAATAGGCCAGAAGTTAGAAAGTAAGGTTAGTGCTTTGGAGAAAGCAGTTTTAGCAGTAGGGCAAGAACCTGTGACCTTAAAAATAAAATTGGCTCTCCAATGTCACTCTGAGTATAAATCTATTCATACTTGGGACAAAGTAACTTGGAATTTGGAACCATTCAGACTTGAATATAGACCTTACTAAATTACATCAAGAAATTCAGGCATCATTTGCTAACCAAAAATCATTAATGTCTATATTCATCAATGTGGGCATTTGTGGAGCCGTGACTCTTTTGTTGCTGTGTTTACTCAAAATACTCTTCAGAGTGCTAAAGAAGAGTTGCCCAATATGGAGTTTCATAGTTTCGTGCTAAAAAATAAAAAAGGGGGAGATGTTGGGAGCCGGCCACGGAGGCCCACTGAGCATTAGGGATCAGGAAGGGCCGTTGACCCCGAGACCACTAGGATGTGTTCGGGAGCTGTTGACCCCATTCCCTACCCCTTTCTACTCAGCACTAACCAGAATAAGCTCCTGTAAGCTCAAAACATAAAAACTCTGAGACCAGGACGAACACAAGCTAACTTTAGAAGCTCATTGTTCCCATTCTTCCACAAACTGCAGTTTTGGCTTTCACACAACTTACAATTCAAACTCAGGTCACATCTAAGAGCCTTGGTATTGGTCACAGGCTTCTGGGTCGTGATCTTAGGATTTATTGAAGTTGAATAAGGTGTAAATTGTAGAATATAGGTTTAGAAGACAGTCATTTTGTTGAAAGAATACAGCTAGGTTACTTGATGAACTTTGGACTGGGCCACATTCCAAACATCTTGAGATGGGCCACTTTAGGTTGTAAAGTAAGTACTTAAGTTTCTATAGAATTGTTTAACTTGGTATTAGTATAAATCAGTTTAGGATGAAAAAGGTTTATAGAATAGGTCAGTCACAGATTAAGGTTTGTTATGGGATCATTTAACTTGGTATTAGTATAAGTTAGCATAGGACGAAAATGTTTTACAAGCAGTCATGGATTAAAGTTTAACATCTGTTATGGGATTACATATGAGTATAAAAGCCCACTATTGACTCTCAATAAAGGTCTTCTGCTCAAATCTAAGTAGTTGTCCAAGCCCCCCCCCGCCTCTTTCTCTCTTTCTCTCATTCTTACAATCGCAGACACTGTCTCCACCTTTGGGGTACCCTGAACCCGGCAGGAGCTGGACTCCTGCACTATTACTGATATTTTGTAAGAATAAACTAATCATGAACCTGCCCTGTTGCCCTGTCTAGTACAGGAATCTTCCTTTGCTCTCTCTTTCTGAGGGGCAGACTCTTTCAATCTCCTTTGTTGTAGGCACCTCTTTCTATTATAGTGTGGGGAATGTGCTGTGTTCTCCAAAAATAATTATTGATTTATATAAATGTGATCTCAATTTTTAACAAAGAGAACCTGAAATTCCAGAAGGAGATAAAAGAAAGTAATATAAAGTTCTAAGATATACAGAAAATGTCATTAACAGTATGTAAGTTAGAAATCTAGAGAGTGAACAAGAGCTTTCCTAAGGACCCTGGCAGAGGTGAAACACTGGTATAAGAGGGGAGACAAAGGCATTATTTTCATTGTCCATAAGTCCTTTTATTCCTTTGTACATGGAGGGTAAAGTTACAGAAAAACAAAACAAAGCAAAACAAAAACCAACACAAGTAGATAGTTGAATGTGAGGGGAAAGAGGGAGGAAGAAAAAGGCTGCTATGGTCTGAATTCATTTGTTGAACTCCAGATTTCCAAGGTGATGGAATTAGGAGGTAAGGTTTTGCAAGGTGATTAGGCCATGAGGGTGGAGTCCTCAAGATTGGGACTAGTGCCTTTGTAAATGAGACCTTGCAGAGACCTAGTACTCCTTCTACCATGTGAAGAAGCAGAAAGAAGATAATATCATTGAGTCAGAAACTGGGCCCTTATTAGACATAGAATCAGCTTGATCACAGACTTTCCAGCCTCCAAAACTGTGAGAAAAAATTTTTATTGCTTATAAGCCATTCAACTTATGGTATTTTATTATAGCTTCCCTAGTGGGCTAAGACAAAAAGTTTCAAGACTCATCTAGATGATGCTGATTCAGCTAATGTTGAGTTCTGACTGTTGCCAATCATTGCTGTACATATTATTGACCAAAAAGGGAAACTAGCAAGTGAAGGAATTTGTGAAATGGAGATATAGATTGTGAGACTGGTGTTAAACATGAAAGATTTTAGAAAAAAGTGCTATGTAGTGAAAATATTCAGCAAATGATCTGAGATATTTATTAAAATTAAGAAGAAAGCACTTGTCTAGAGATATTGATTTAAATGGTCATTCAATTAGTGATTATCACGTACATACATATACAATAAAATAACAACTGTCACAAAAACAAATCAAATCACTGAAGGGGAAATATTCAAATGTGGTTGAATCCAGCCTCCACATTGAAAAGAGGAAGAATATATCACTTAATAATAATGGAGACTATCATAGAGGTGTTTATTTCATAAGAATTCCAGTATAATAATTAGTCTACAAAGCAATGCACTTAGATTAAGACTTATAAATATACTTCTGTTTTGACTTACAGTCATGTGAAAATTTGACTTGATATTGCATCCTGAAAAAGAAGTCCCTTTCCAGACCGAGAACAATACAGTTTAGAAAACATAATATCTTTTTAAAAATTTTTATTTTATTTTAAAGATGTGTAGTACAATTCAGGATCAGGTATACAACTGGTCATCATATGGGAAAAGTTTAGGCCTTCTTTTTGTTCCCACCTCACCTGGTTTAAATCAGATACCCTTATGATGTTATGTGCCCTCCCCCGCCCCCCCCCCCGCAGTTTCTGGCTAATGCCATTTCCTTTCTTATAGTATTATGGTAATTGTTCAGGGTCCACTTATGAGTAAGAACATGTGGTACTCAGTTCTTTGTTTCTGTGATAAATCACTGAGTATTATAAACTCTAAACCCAACCAAGTTGCGATGTCCACAATTTTGTTCTTCTTTATGGCTAAGTAGTATTCCATCGTGAATATATATATATATATATATATATATATATATGTACTACATTTTTTTTTATCCAGTCCAGTTTCAGTGAGCTGCACAGTTGATTCCATGTTTTTGCTATTGTAAATAATGCTGCACTAAACATGCATGTGCAGGTTTCTTTATTGTAGAGTGATTTAAGTCCCTCCAGGTATATTCCCAGAAGGGGAAATACTGGGTCATATGGAAAGTCAATTTCTAGTTCTTTTAGGAATCGTCACACTGTTTTACATACAGGCTGAACTAGTTTGCATTCCCACCAACAGTGTGGAGATGTTCCCTTTTCTCGGCATCCTTGCCAGCATCTGTTATTTTTTGTTTTATTAATGATGGCCATTCTCACGACAAAGCTTCCGACAACAACCACTGGGGGGAGGAGAACTTATTCAGTAAATGGTGATGGGAAAACTTGACCACGTGCAGAAGAACGACACCGCCTATCACTACTAAGAAGGACCCCTACCTATCCACACCCACAAAAATCAACTCCAAGTGGATCAAAGACCTCAACGTAATACCTCAAACTTTAAGAATCTTAGAAAATGCAGGAGATACCCTTGCAGAAATTGGAATTGGTAACTAATTCCTGATCAAAACCCCAAAAGCCCATGCCATCAGAGATAAAATAGAAAAGTGGGACCTCATCAAACCTAAAAGCTTCTGTAAAGCAAAATAAACCATCAATAGATCAGGGAGACAGTCCAGAGAATGAGGAAAAATATTTTCCAACTACATATCTGACAAAGGCCTAACATCCAGGATCTACAAGGAACTCAAATGTGCTAAAGGAAAAGAAACAAACAGCCCCATTAAAACGTGGGCAAAAACATGAATAGTCACTCCTCAAAAGAAGCTATACAGGTAGCCAACAGACACATGAAAAAGTGCTCTGCCTCACTAATAATCAGAGAAATACAAATCAAAATCACACCGAGATACCACCTAACTCCAGAAAACATAATATCTTGCTTGGAAATAATCGCAAACAGGTGGAGAGGGGTGCGAGCAAGGGGAAATATTCAGAACTGTTTCACTTTCTTGTCAAAGAAAGTATTTTGCACTGGAGAATGCTTGCTTGCTGATTTAAGAGGGCAAACAAAACTAAAAAAAGCACTCTGTTTCTCTGTAAAAGAATGTATCTTTCTTTGACAATTATATTACTTAAGAATAAAAACAGTGTTATGTATTTATTTCAATAAAGTATTAAATGTGTTGCACAGAAGATGTTCCAACCCCTTTGTTGTATGTTCAACTAGTGATAGATTCAGATCCAGAGAAGCATTATCTTTTGTCCCTAGTTATATATCAAGACAATGCTCTTCTCTTACTGCTAAACTATTGCATCTTTTGGGGTTGGAAGAGTTCATCACTCAAATCATCTACATCAGTGGTCCTCAACCTTTTTGGCATCAGGCACCGGTTTTGTGGAAGACAATTTTCCATGGACTGGGGGGAGAGGATGCAGTCAAACCTTACTGCTAATGTTAATCTGTATTTGCAGTCACTCCCCAGCACTAACATCACTGCCTCAGCTCCATCTCAGATGATCAAATATTAGATTCTAATAAGGAGTGTGCAGCCTAAATCCCTCATGCACGTGCAGTTCACAAGAGGGTTTATGCTTCTGTGAGAATCTAATGTCGCTGCTGATCTGACAGAAGGCGGAGCTCAGGCAGTAATTTGAGCCATGGGGAGTGGCTGTAAATACAGATGAAGCTTTGCTCACTTCCCTGTTAATCACCTCCTCCTATGCAGCCTGGTTCTTAACAGGCCACAGACCTCTGGAGGTTGGTGACCTCTGTTCTAAATCCTATCCCTGCTCTTTATGAAATCATTAGCTTTGACCATTCTGATTCCAGAAGTAATGCGTATCATTTTATTTTTTTCTCATTGGAATTTGAGTTGTTCCCTATATAGAACAGGTATAATTTATATGTATTTGTGGTATACTGCTCTATCTTGAGGTAAAAACTCTTCTTTATTTCTTCTTTCTCATCAATTTATGATTTAAGCCTTTCATCAGAAGAGTCAAATAAAATGTACAACCTTGATAATTCCTGGGTTTTCTCTAGACTCACCTACACTTGTTCCAAAGAAAAATTGCTATATTGTACTTGGGATATAATCAACTTTCTAGAAATGAAGGGAGCAGGAAGACTGATGATAGAAAGCCTCTAATTTTTTATGCTCTTTCTTTAGCCTCTCTTCAATTCCAGGATATTCTTTCAAAAGTGTGTAATGATTGGTTCCAATCATTCATCAATATCTCTTCTCAGGGTTGGATCCCATCATTATCATACCTACTGTTTATTAAAGTTAAGATGTAAACTCTTCTAAAGCTTTTTGCATTTTTAAAAAATTTCATTTTAAAGATGTGGGATAAGGGCAACCCCCTCGGGTCCCCTCCCACTGTGGGATATTTTCTGTCCTCTCAATAAATCCTGCTTTCAAAAAAAAAAGAAAGATGTGGGATACAATTCAGGATTAGGTATGCCAGGGATCATCATACAGGAAAAGATTAGACCTCCCTGTGGTCCTCACTTCACCTGGATTGAGATTAGGTACCTTGTTGAGGTTATGTGGCCACCCCTCCTCCCCAGCAGTTTCTGGCTACTGCCAATTCCTTTCTTATAGTATTATGGTAAATGTTTAGGATCCACTTATGAGTGAGAACATGTGATACTCAGTTCTTTGTTTCTGTGACAAATCACTGAGTATTATAGACTCTAAATCGATCCAAGTTGCTGTGAAGTCCATAATTTTGTCCTACTTTATGGCTGAGTAATATTCCATCATATATGTACCATATATTTTTTTAAAATTCAGTCCAGTTTCAATGTGCAGCACGGTTGGTTCCACGTTTTTGCTATTGTAAATAGTGCTGTAATAGTATAGGTATCTTTTTGGTAAAGTGATTTAAGTTTCTCCAAGTATACTCCCAGAAGGGGGATTGCTAGGTCATATGGGAGATCAATTTCTAATTATTTTAGGAATTACCACACTGTTTTCCATAGAGGTTGAACTAGTTTGCGTTCCCACCAACAGTGTAGAAGTGTTCCCTTTTCTCTGCATCCTCGCCAGCATCTATTATTTTTAGTTTCATTAATGATGGCCATTCTTACTGGAATTAGGTGGTATATCAATGTGGTTTTGATTTGCATTTCTCTGATGATTAGTTAGGCTGAGCATTTTTACATGTGTCTGTTGGGTGCTCGTATGTCTTCTCCTGAGAAATGTTTATTTATGTTTTTTGCCCACTTTTTAATGGGGCTGTTTGTTTTTTCCTTTAGCACATTTGAGTTCCTTGTAGATCCTGGATGTTAGGCCTTTGTCAGACATGTAGTTGGAAAATTTTTTTCCCCATTCTCTGGGCTGTCTCCCCGCTCTCTTGATGGTTTGTTTTGCTTTGCAGAAGCTTTTCAGTTTGATGAGGTCCCACCTGTCTATCTTATATCTTATGGCATGGACTTTTGGGGTTTTGATCAGGAATTAGTTGCCTATTCCAATTTCCCTAAGGATGTCTCCTGCATTTTCTAAGATTCTTAAAGTTTGGGGTTTTACATTTAAGTTTTTGATCCATTTGGAGTTCAGTTTTGTGTATGGTGATAGGTGGAGGCCCTGTTTCATTTTTCTGCATGTGGTCAGCCAGTTTTCCCACCACCATTTACTGAATAGGTTCTCCTCTCCTCAGTGGTTGTTGTTGGAGGCTTTGTTGAAGATGACTGGGTTGAGAAATCGAGGTTTTGCTTCCAGAATCTCTATCCTGTTCCATTGATCTCTATGCCTGTTTTTGTACCAATGCCAGATTTTTTCGATTATTGTAACCTTATAATAAAGTGTTTTTTGTTTGTTTGTTTTTGAGTTGGAGTTTCACTCTGTTGCCCAGGCTGGAGTGCAGTGGCACACTCATGGCCACTGCAGCCTCGACTTGCTGAATTCAGGTGATCCTTCCACCTCAGTCTTTCAAGTAGCTGGGAGTACAGGCATGCGTCACCAAACCTGGCTAATTTTTTGATTTATTGTAAAAATGAGGTCTCACCAAGTTACCCAGGCTGGTCTTGAACTTGTGGGCTCAGGCAATCCTCTCACCTCGGCCTCCCAAGGTGCTGGGATTATAGGCATGAGCCACCGTGCCTGGTTTAATAATAAAGTTTAATGTCTGGAAGTGTGGTATCTCCCACTTTGTTTCTTTTGCTAATAATTGTTTTGACTATTTGTGGTTGTTTATGTTTCCATATGAATTTCAGTGTAGTTGTTTCCAGGTTTGAGAAGAAAAATGATGTTGTGATTTAATGGATATAGTGTTGAATCTGTAGATTGCCTTTGGTAGAATGGACATCTTAACAATGTTGATTATTCCTATCCAAGAACATGGAATATTTTTCCATTTGTTTGTGTCATCTTTGACTTCTTTGAGCAGTTTTATAATTTTCCTTGTAACCATCTTTCACTTCTCTGGTTAGGATGATGGCCAAGGTATTTCATTTTTTTGTGGCTATTGTGAATGGGATTGTGTTTTTATTTGGTTCTCTGCCTGTTTGTTGTTGGTGTATAAAAATGCGATTGTCTTTTGCATGTTTATTTTGTACCCTGAGACTATGCCAAAGTCTTTTGTCAGTGCAAGAAGGTTTCTGACAGATTCTCTTGGATTTCTGAGGTATAGGATTATATTGCAAACAAAGAGGGATAATTTCACTTCTGCTTTTCCTATTTGGATACCCCTGATTTCCTTCTCTTGTCTGATTGCTCTAGCTAGGACTTCTAACATTATGTTGAACAGAAGGCGTGAGAGTCGGCAGCCCTGTCTTGTTCTGGTTTTCAGGGGAAATGCTTCCAATTTCCGTCCATTTAGCAATATGTTCTCTGTGAATTTATCATAGGTGGCTCTTACTATTTTGAAATATGTTCCCTCTATGTCTAGGTATTCAAGGGTTCAAGAAGGGATGCTGGATTTTATCAAAAGCTTTTTCTGTATCTAATGATATAATCATGCGGTTCTTGCTCTTACATCTGTTGATGTATTTAGTTACATTTATGGTCTTGTGGATGGTGAACCAGCCTTGCATCCCAGAGATGAAGCATACTTGGTCATGGTGGATGATTTTTGAGATTTGTTGTTAAATCTGATTTGCTAGAATCTTGTTGAGAATTTGTGCATCTATGTTCATCAGGGATATTGGCTTGTAGTTCTCTTTCTTTGGATCTCTATTCGGTTTGGGTATCAGTGTGATGTTAGTTTCATAAAATGATTTAGGGAGAGTTCTGTCTTTCTTGATTGCCTGGAATACTTTTAACAGGATTGGTATTAGCACCTTCTAGTATGTTTTGTAGAATTCCCCTGGTAATCCATCTGGTCCAGGGTACATTTTTAGGCCTTGTCTGCACAAAAAAATTGAAAGTTTGCTTCTTGTATAAGAATCTCTGGATTATTTCAAGATCATATGTGCCATAACTTTGATTTGAAGTCATAAACCTATGTTTTTGGTACAAGAGAACAACTGCCTAAAGAACTATTTAGATCCTCTTTCTTCCACCTCACTTTATGGAAAAAAAAGGAACCTTAATAGTTCCTTCTTTGATTTTCTCAAATAACATCTTGTCTGAAAATTTAATAATATTTACAGTAATAGAGACTTAAAGCTTTTAAATCGTTAACTATAATAAATATCCCATGTATACAAAGCATCCTGACTTGTAGTTATTACAATATGCAGAAGGATGCAATTCAAATACATCAAGACAGATAAATTTATATTTAGAATAAATAATACTTGACTATTTGAAAGGGAAAACAAAATTAGACCTCCCACTTCATAAAATGCATCTAAATAAATGCCAAATGAATTATAATACTAAATCATAAACTAAATACTATATTAAATGTTATATATAATATTGAGTCATAAAATGATTAAAAATAACATGAAAGGAGAGTTTTTTCTAAGTAGAAAGGCAAAGAAAAAAGACATAAGAAAAAAAATATATTTGAATGAAGGCGAACATCTTTTTTTTGTTGTTTATGAGTTGGAGTCTCACTCTGTTGCCCAGACTGGAGTGCAGTGGCCGCTCCCGGCCACCGCAGCCTCAACCTGCTGGAGTCTGGTGATGCTTCCGCCTCAGCCTTCCAAGTAGATGGAACTACAGGCGCACGCTACCATGCCTGGCTAATTTTTTGTTTTATTATAGAGATGAGGTCTCACCAAGTTGCCCAGGCGGGTCTCAAACCTGCGGGCTCAGGCAATCCACTCACCTCAGCCTCCCAAAGGCGCGGGATTACAGGCTGAGCCACCGAGCCTGGCTTAACATCTTCTATACGTGATCAATAATTAGACAAAAATGTGAAAGCTTGGGCACATGTATTATACAGTGGAGTTAGCATCTATAATGCATAAAGAATCCTTAGCAGGTAATAAAAGGATGAATGACCTTACAAAAAGTAAGCCACAAACATGAATAAAAGAAATTAACAGAACTAATAAACATAAAAAGTAACCAAGTCAACTTCACTAGTATTCAGAAAAATACATATTAAAAGAGCAAAATTGAAATTTTATACCTATCAAATTGGCCTGTCCTGTGTACTTAAACACAGAAAAAATTGTTCTATTTCAACACAGTGGGAAAAACTAGCTGTGTTGAACTTCTAGAAAGATGACATGTTGACTTCCTTCAACATGTTTCTTCTAAAAGGGATTTTTAAGAGCAATTTTTAAAAATTGTTTTGAGTTGGAATCTCACTCTGTCACCCAGACAGCTATGCAGTGGCACACTTCCAGTCACCACAGCCTTGACCTGCTGGGCACTGGTGATCCTTCCGCCTCAGACTTCCAAGTAACCAGAACTACAAGCGCGCTAATTTTACCCAGATAATTTTTTATTTACTGTAGAGACGAGGTCTCACTAAGTTGCCTGGGTGGGTCAAGAACCCACGGGCTCAGGCAATCCACTCATCTGGGCCTCCCAAAGTGCTGGAGTTACAAGCTGAGCTACCGAACCCGGTCCAAATTTATCTATTTTTAATGAAAGTTTCTAAACCTAAAAAATAGAATAATACAGTGAAGCCCCAAGTACCCATCAACTGTATTCAACATTTATCAAGATTCTAAGATAATTTTTATCAAAAACTTTTTATGACTTTGTGAACCAATAATCTTGAGTGTGATGCAAGTATATATCAGAAGACTGTGTATAAATGATTCAGCCCTGTACTTCAACTTCTAGCATATTATCCTAAGACAATAATCTAGGATTTGAATAATGATTTATGTTCTAACATAAATAACACTTCTAAGTGTTAAGGACAGCAATAGAAAATAGTTTAGAAGTTTACTTTTTCTACAGAATATTATTGCTATTTACAAAATAAGGCAAAAAAAAAAAAATAGTTGCTCTGCTTTAAAAAAAAAAAAAAGAATTGGTCCTCAGTCCAAATCATGAACTCTAAAAGCCCTGTTCCCCTCACAACTTTTCCTGGTAGCTAACAGGTATTTAGCTCACAGATGGGATAGGCACAGGGCTTGATTATTTGACACACATTCACATCCTTAGGAAAGCTCTGAAGTTGGTGCTATGGTTACCCCAGTTTTCCATATGAGGATAAGTAAATGGCTCACCATTAACACAATGAGGTCATGTTAGCATCTGGGCATATGGGCTCTAGAGTTTCCATGTTTGAGCACTACAACAGTTACTGTGAGGCTAAAATAAAATCATAGAATTGTTTAAAAATGAATAAGTGAATCATGAAACTAGAATGATGAGTCCTAAAAACATGCCCATTATTTAATTTACTTTGTGTTGTTTTTTTCAACAAGGTACTTATTTTCTTACAATTGGACTTTAATATTGTCTTAGTTAAAGCACATGTCCTAAACATGTTTGCAAAGATCCTGATGTGCAGAAAAAACGATCTCAGGTCTTGGATAAAACTGAACTTCTTTATAAGATTTTTTTATTACTGTTACTTATATATTTGTATAATACAATAAAATACAGTTACAAAAAGCCTCACAAAACAAATGCGTGACTGAAAAATAATTTTACACCAACTATTTTGTAACTACCTCCAGGCTAAAAAGTAGAGATTTGCCAATTATTCCAAAGTCCTTTCCAGGTACTCCTCCTCAATTATAACTCTTTTCTTTTCCCATAAATAACCATTATGGGAAATAAACTTATCTTTATAGTAATCATTTTAAATGGTTTTTATCACCTAAATGTGCATCACTAGGCACTTTAGTCTATATTAATATGATATATATTTTAAGGCTTTCTTAATCTGCAGGCTTTCTCTGCATTCTTTTTTTCTTACAATTTATAAGCATAATATTATTCTTAAAATCATCCTTTAGAGGTAGTGACAGGTTCTCCCTGTAAATAAACGCTGCTTTTAAACATGAGTAGTTATTCTGTGTTCAAAGATACATAAATCAAACACACTTTAAACTTCAACAAATAACTCTTAATTTCAGGTCCCCTAGAGTGACTATTTCTCAATCTTATTTATTTTCATGCAGATTGTGAGAGGAAAGCTTTTTCTTGAAAGTAAATGTAAAAACTTGCTATATTTTAAGAACTAAAAATCATTGAAGAGATAAAGTGGGGCTATCTGGAATCTTCTAGTTATAGGTAACAGGAGTTCACTGAGGTTAGCTAAAAGACAAAGGCATATTTGTTACAACGACCCAAGACAAATCAAAACCTTCGACTGAATGGGCTATCGGTAACAGAGTGATCTAGGCCAGTGCATCACAAATCAGTGTACATGCAATTCATCTTAGGAATTTATGGAAATTCAGATTCTGATTCAGTAGAGCAGTGGTGTAGCCAGAATTCCTTAACTTCTAATGACCCCCAAGGTGAGACTGATACAGCTGGCCCATGGAATACTCTTTGAGTTGTAAGATATCACTCATCAACCGTGGCCTGCTGGATGGTGCCATGTTTATTGCTACATATGCACCCACTATGCTTGGGTCCGAAAGTAGAAGGAAATAGATTATGTGTGCAAGTGGGGTGGAAAGCACACAAAACAATAGGCATCCATTGCAAAATACCAAGATAGAAACCTAAAGAAATTATGTTTCTATAGAGCACAGAGACATGGAATGAAACAACTACCAAGCCTCTGGAAAAATCACACCTGGAAATAATCAGCCTTCCCCTTCCAGCTCAACCTAACATCTTTCCAATGTCCTTATACACATCCTCATCCCTGAATCCTCTCTGTCATTCTATGAAATGAAGTTCATGATAACAATGAGAATCTGCCTTGAGGGATCAGATAAATCCGTTCTATTGCTTCCCCTATAAATGGAATTATCATTCCTTACATTTTGTAAGTGAGGTAGCAAGTTAAAAGCATAAAGCATGCTGGGAAGTCCTGAGTTTATTATTTAATCTTAACTCTGTCTCCTAATTAACTGTGTATTGTTAAATGAGGTAAGACCCAGGCTTGGAAATTACCAAGCAGGTGTTTAAAAAACATCAGTAAGCATTTCTGCTATAGTTTAATTAGTGTTCTAATACATTTTACAATGCAGTCATCATTATTTCTTCTTTATTTGTTGCTGATATATTGTATAATGCATCTTATAAAAATATCCCTACCAAGTTTCAGAATATATGGCTGCATGCAAGGAAAAAAATGTTACAAATGTGTGTTCTTATAAACACACAAATTATATACAAATATATAAAACAGCTTGTAATCTAGGCTTAATGCTTATTTGCATATGATAAAATAAACTTGTAAATATCTATATTTGTCCAATTCTATTTACTCTGTGTTGCAGTATGATACATCATACAGTAAGAAGGATGAGCCATAGTTATTCCCACTGTCATCAGGGATCTATTTAGTAATTAAAATGAAATATCCACTGCCCCACTCCACCCTAACAACTTCCTTCCCCCACATAGTTTGACTGAACATTTTTATCTAGATGGAAATCAGGTTACAGGAAGGTCAGCCTTGGAAAGGTGATACAAGGGCGTCTCAAACCAGAGGAAAAGGAAAAAGTCAGGGACCGTCCCATCACTGCCTTTGTTACAAGGGCTACCTGGAGGCTGACTGTGTACATGTAAGCCTCAGGTCCTTTGTAGAACAGTCTGTCTAGTTATACCTCCTCTTTAACTTCTGCACCTTTAAGTTACTTGGCTATAGCATTTGGGTCAGCTAAGCCAACTTGGGAATAGTTCTTCTCTCAATAAAACAAAATCCACAATCTTCAAGATTTATCTTTTTTAAAAATTAGCAAATGGTAGAAAGTGTTGTGATGAGCATCCTGCGAGGTTCACAAGCTCTAAGGTTCACAGCTCTGAGGATCACAGGTTCTGCCCCATTCCATTCCTTATCTTGAGATAATCAATATTTCAGATCTGACACAACTTCACAGACTCTCTGTCTAACCCTTGTGCTCAAGCTCCCAGCCCATTTCACTGTGGCACTGGCTGTATGTGTAAAACACAAAGATGAAAATTCAGAAGAAGTACAATTTAATGTAGTACTATTTTTGCATTAGATTAATCAAACATTTCTCATGGCTTTCTTTTATTTAAAAGTGTTCATTGTTCTGATAATAAAAATAAAGATTATTGTAAACAGTTATGGAAGATCAAAAGTATAAAGAAAATTATAAAAATGTATAATCTAACCCCCCCCATTTAGGCATAACTAGATTCCCTCTAGCACGTGTATTCTTTTTTTTTTGAGTTGGAGTCTCACTCTGTCACCCAGACTGGAGTGTAGTGGCCGCTCCTGGCCACTGCAGCCTCGACCTGCTGGGCTCCGGCGATCCTTCCGCCTCAGCCTTCCCAGTAGCCGGAATTACAGGTGCGCGCTACCATGCCCGGCTAATTTTTTGATTTATTGTAGAGATGAGGTCTTGCCTGCCCAGGCAGGTCTCGAACCCGTGGGCTCAGGCAATTCATTCACCTCAGCCTCCCAAAGGTGTGGGATTACAGGCTGAGCCACCGAGCCTGGCTAGCATGTGTATTCTTAAAGGAGGGAGGATTGCATTCAAAAAGGCAATGTCTCCTTAGGGAGAAAGAAAATGTAAGTTAAAATGAATTTAATAAATTAATTAAAAGTAACTTAAATGGAATATATGTTTTTTCCCGGTGTGGGGCTGATAGTGAACAAAGTTTGAAAAATACTGTTCCAGTATATATATTTAAAAGCCAGAAGCCCAAATTGCAAATTTAGTGATTATTTGTTAGATACTTGTCACGTCTGGGATAAGGAACGGAGTACTCAGGTAAGTCTAAAAGAGAAAGAACCTTGTCCTCAACAAGGAGATCCAGAACCTAAACTTAACACTTGACCAAATGGATGTAGTAGATACCAACAGATTATTCCACCCAACAACCACAGAATATACATTCTACTCATCACCACATAGAACATACTCCAAGATCGATCACATTCTTGGCCATAAATCAAGCATAAATAAGTTCGTAAGGATGAAATCTTGCCGTGCACATTCTCAGATCACAGTGGAATAAAAATAAATACAAAACCAACAGCATTTCCCCAAAGCCCACAGAGACATGGACACTAAACAGCGTGATGCTGAACAATGAATGGGTCAATACTGAAATCAGAGAAGAAATGGAAAGATTCCTGGAAACAAATGAAAATGAAGAAACATTTTACCCAAACTTCTGGGATGCCATGTAATAAGTTTTAAGAGGGGAATTTATATCTCTATGAGCACACATCAAGAAAATGGAAAGATCACAAGTGAAGAGCCTAACAAATCACCTAAGGGAGCTGGAAAGAAAAGACAACCAAAACCCCAACTTTAGCAGAAGAATCCAAATCACAAAAATAAGAGCCCAAATACAGGACATGGAAGACAATAATATTATAGAAAACATCAACAAAACAAAAAGCTGGTTCTTTGAAAGAATTTACAAGACTGATGGGCCCCTAGCCAGAATGACCAAGAAAAAGAGAGAAAAAGCCCAAATAAACACAATCAGAAATACAAAAGATCAAATCACAACTGACCCCAAAGAAAATCAAAGGATTATCAGAGATTACTATGCACACCTATATGGAAACAAACTTGATAACCTAGATGAAATGGAGGACTTTTTGATATCACACAACCTCCACATGTTAAAACAAGAAGACATTGAGACATCAAACAGAACAATAACCCAGGAAATTGACTCTGTCATATGAAAACAACCTACCAAAAAAAGCCCTGGACCAGATGGCTTTCCAGCAGAATTCTACAAAACGTACAAGGAGGAGCTGATACCAATCCTATTGAAAGTATTCCAGGCAATTGAGAAAGATGAAATTCTCCCCAAGTCATTTTACGAAGCTAAGATTACACTGATACCCAAACTAGGTAAAGATCCAACAAAGAAAGAGAACTACAGGCCAATATCCTTTATGAACATAGATGCAAAAATTCTCAACAAGATTCTAGCAAATCGGATCCAAAAACACACCTCAAAAATCATCCACCATGACCAAGTAGGCTTCATCCCCAGGATGCAGGGCTGGTTCAACATTCACAAGACCATAAATGTCATTAAATATGACAACAAATGTAAAAACAAGAACCACATGATTATCTCATTAGATGCAGAAAAAGCTTTTCATAAAATCCAGCATCCCTTCTTGATAAAAACCCTCAAACACCTAGGTATAGAAGGAACATATCTCAAAATAGTAAGCACCATCTACAACAAACCCACAGCTAACATATTGCTAAATGGACAGAAACTAGAAACATTTTCCCTGAAAACTGCAACAAGACAAGGCTGCCCACTCTTACCCCTCTTGCTCAATATTGTGTTGGAAGTTCTAGCTCAGGCAAGAGAAGGAAATCAGGGGTATCCAAATTGGGAAAAGAGGAAGTCAAGTTATCTCTCTTTGCTGATGATATGATCCTATACCTTGAAAATTCAAAAGAATCTGTCAAAAACATGCTTGCAGTGATAAAGGACTTTGGAAAATTCTCAGGGTACAAAATAAATGTGCAAAAGACAGTTGCATTTCTATACACCAACAACAAGCAGGCAGAGACCCAAATAAAAAGCACGATCCCATTCACAATAGCCACCAAAAAAGTGAAATACCTCGGCAGCTTCCTAACCAGAGAAGTGAAAGACCTTTACAATGAGAATTACAAAACACTACTCAAAGAAATCCAAGAAGATACAAACCAATGAAAAAATATTCCATGCTCATGGATAGGAAGAATCAACATTGTGAAGACGTCCATCCTACCAAAGGCCATCTACAGATTCAACGCAATTCCCATTAAATTACCAACATCATTCTTCTCAGACCTGAAAATGACAATACAGATATTCATATGGAAACATAAACAACTATGAATAGCCAAAACAATCCTTAGTGAAAGAAACAAAGCAGGAGATATCACACTTCCAGACTTCAAACTTTGCTATAAGGCTACAGCAATCAAAACAGCCTGGTATTGGTACAAAAACAGGCATATAGACCAATGGAAGAGGATAGAGATTCCAGAAGCAAAACCTCAATTCCTCAACCAATTCATCTTTGACAAAGCCTCCAACAACAACCGCTGGGGAGAGGAGAACCTATTCAGTAAATGGTGCTGGGAAAACTGACTGACCACATGCAGAAGATTGAAACAGGACCCCTACCTATCACCATACACAAAAATTAACTCTAAATGGATCAAAGACCTATACGTAAAACCTCAAACTATAAGAATCTTAGAATGCTCAGGAGACACCCTTATGGAAATTGGAACTGGGAACCAATTTCTACTCAGAACCCTAAAGGCTAATATATTAAGAAATAAGATAGACAAGTGGGACCTCATCAAATTAACGAGTTTCTGCAAAGCAAAGGAAACCATTAAGAGAACAGGGAGACAGGCCACAGAATGGGAAAAAATATTTGCCAACTGTATATCTGACCAAGGCCTAACATCTAGGATCCACAAGGAACTCAAATACGCCAAAAGGAAAAAAACAAACAGCCCTTTTAAAAAGTGGGCAAAAGACATGAATAGACACTTTTCAAAAGAAGATATATGAGCAGCCAATAGACTCATGAAAAAATGCTCAGCCTCACTCATCATTAGAGAAATGCAAATCAAAACCACATTGAGATACCACCTAACCCCTGTAAGAATGGCCATCATTAATAAAACAAACAATAACAGATGCTGGTGAGGATGTGGAGAAAAAGGAATGCTTCTACACTGCTGGTGGGAATGCAGACTAGTACAACCTCTTTGGAAGACAGTGTGGCAATTTCTGAAAGAACTAGAAATTGACCTTCCATATGACCCAGCAATCCCACTATTGGGAATATACCCAGAGGAACTCAAATTATTCTATGAAAAAGATACCTGCACACGTATGTTTGTTGCAGCTCTATTCACAATAGCAAAAACATGGAACCAACTGTGTTGCCCATCGAAGCTGTACTGGATTTAAGAAAATGTGGTACACATACACAATGGAATATTATTCAGCTATAAAGGACAAATATATGGACTTTGAAGCAACGTGGATGATTTGGAGTCAATCATACTCAGTGACTTATCACAAAAACAACGAACTGAGTTCTACATGTTCTCATTCACAAGATGAACTTGAACAATTATAATGCTATAAGAAAACAATTGGCAATAGTGGAAAACTATCAGGGGAGAGGGGGTGGGATTGGCCATTGAGGGAAACTGCTAGGGGAGGGAAGGGTATACCTCATCAACAAGGGTACCTGCATGATCAATGTTTATATACCTAACCCTGAATTGTACCCCACATCTTTATAATTAAAAAAAAGATACTTCTGATTTTCCTTCTATAACTGAAAGAAAAAAAAAGGTTTTAAAAAAGTACATGTGTTATTATACCTACTTGTAGAAGCCCAGTGATATGTCAGCCCCAGCTGAGGTAATTTTCATAAATCAATTATGTCACCAAGGACCTAGGTTGTTCCATCTTTTTCTTCTTTCATGATGGCTCATCATCCTGTTCTGCAATACAGGTTGAGTAAATTGCAAAAGAATGTATAGTCACAAGTTTATTTATCATAGTCAAGAAAGACTAAGCCTCTAAGTTCTGGCCTTTCTTGATTGACCTCATTTTTGTTGCTACTACCCAGACAATAAACCTCCATCTTTTCCAGTGGAAAAGAAAAAAACCTTTTCCTTGGCAAAAAAGACAGCCTTTTCCCAAGTACCAGCAGCTCCTCCCTCATGCCACCTCTATCAGTAATTAGATCACACACCCTTCTCTAAATCAATTGTTAACCAAGAATGAAGTTTTCAAAACTGGCTTAAACAAAACATCTCAGGTACATTCACTCTCTTTTTTAAAATTAAAAAAAAAAGATTTTTAATTTTGTATCTGCAAAGCTATTGAGTTGAACCGACAAGTTTACGTACAAAAAAGTATATAAGGACAAATGTTTGAGAATTTACCAAATAAGTGCTACAATACACAGTTTATATTTATCATCCAAAGAAATAATAATCAACTGAAAATAACAAAATTTTACATGACACAGTATAAACATGTCTGAAAAGAAACAAATTATACAATTAATAAGAATAAAGAGTACTAGAAAAATGTGCCTGATTCCTATAGACTTTTTAAATTGTGAGTTTCTCTTTTTGCAACTCATGAATGCGTTTTAATAAATGCTCAAGCTCATAGTGTTAAGAATTGAATACATTATTCTTTTTGAAAGTATTTTATTTCAAAATTGTATTTAGCTTATCCTTTAAAAGATTGTTGCAATAAAATTTTGACATAAAGATAAAATCAAGTGAAATAACAGTAAGAAGAAAGCTCATTTAAAAGACGAGGGAAATAATTTTACTGTAAAACTGGGCTTATTTAACAGAAGTTGAAATTTTATTTTTAAACTTTGTTGTAATTGACTACACCAGCGTCTAATATTGAAAACATAGATATTCACAGGGGTAAAGAAAATCCAAAATTAGTGGTGTTAATTCAAAGTATTTAGTTTTTTAAGTGAATTTATTTATTACAGCATACATATGGAATAACATACAAATTACATGACTACAAGTCAACTCATTTTTCTCATAAAATGAGCCCACCCTTGTAACCAGTACCTGGAACATTATCAGCTGTTATCAACCCTGACATCCTCCCAGTCACAACCTTCCAATGGTAATTACTACATAATGTCCAATACCACAGGTTAGCTTTGAGTTTTAAACTTTTCATAGATAAAATTTTATATAATATACTCCTTTGTTTCTGGGCACTTTTATTCAATATTATGTTTGTGAGATTTACCTATGCTATAAGTACTTTAGATTGTTCTTATCACTGTATAGTATTATATAATGTAATGTGTAATAATGTAAAAATACTATTTGTCTATTTAATGATGCAGGGCATTGGAGGTGTTTCTAACTTTTGGCTGTTTCGAATAGTGCTGCTTTGCATATTTTTCTACATATCTTTTCTAGAATATATAGGCACATTTCAATGTATCCCTAGGCATAGGATTTCTAGGTAGAGGGAGATGCACATATTCAAACAATTTTATCAAGTGTCTGAATCCATTTAAAAACCAATCCATAATCCAGTGTACGGTAGCTCTCACCTGTAATCCCAGTGCTTTGGAAGGTTGAGGTGGGCAGATTGCTTGAGCACAGTAGTTTAAGACCAGCCTGGGCAAAATAGTAAAACTTTGTCTCTACAAAAATTTTTTTTAAATAGTCAGGTGTGGTGGCATGCGCCTGTAGTCCCATCTGCTCAGGATGCTGAGAAAGAAAAATCACTTAAACCCAGGAGGTCAAGTCTGCTGTGAGCCACCATCGTCATGATTTGGGCAACAGAGTAAGACTCTGACTCACTAGATAGATGATAGGTAGATAGATAGATAGATAGATAGATAGATAGATAGATAGATAGATAGATGAACCATTGGCAATGACAGATTCATTTGTCCTGCATCCTTACTAACACTTGATATTGTCATAGTTGTTCATTTTAGCCATAAATCTCTTATCGTGGTTTTAACTTGCATTTCCCCAATGACTAATAAAGTTGAGTATTTTCATAGGTATGTAGACTATTTTCATAGACTCTTTTATTAGGTGCCTGTTCAAGTCTTGGATGGCAATGAGTTTTCATCTCCCATGCTCAGAATAAGTTGTTGCTTGCTGCTAGCTTGAGTCCTATTATTTAAGATATTTCTGAGGTGATACCAGGGTTCATTTGGAAAGAGGTCTATGATAGATTGATGATTTCAGTTATGAGTGGGGAAAAGAAGATGTTGTGCATTTGCAAGCCTTGATGTGGATCCTTATAAAACAGAATGCAGAAAAGAAAAATAATAATTTTTAAAGCTTCCCTTTGAGGGATGATTTTAAATTTCTAGAAATGCATATTTAGTGTTATTAAAGAGAATAGTGAATGATTTTAAAATTGTCCTTTCCTGTGCTCCTTAAAAAATACTTAGTTGGTAGTCAATAGCTTTGTGATTCACCCTTCTATAATGCATTAATAGAAATATATTACCATCAAATAATAAGATTGAAACCATGTCTTACTCATTTTTGTTCCAGTATCTGATATGGCATCTATATATACCAATACTTGGTATAGTATCTGGAAAATTATAGTTCCTCAAATATTTTAAAAATAAAATAAATACGGCAATACAATATGAAATACTAAGGCCAGTCTTCTACTTGTTAGAGTCCTTTAATTTTTTTAAATTTATTTTTGATCAAAGGAAAACCAAGAGTTAGAGACCGTTAGATGACCAGAAGACTTCTGCCAATTTCTGTCCACTTACTGATATGTCACCTTTAGTGTTAAGCCTATCACCTTTTCAACTCAATTAATTATAATAGAATAAAACTGGGTAAGATTAATTAACCCAATAAATATTAGCAGACACTAAATCCTGAAGAAGATTTTTTTTAAAAAATTCTCTCTACAATGGCAGATTTCACATTGTATTTGTGAAGACAAATAGCTGACAGGTACCTAAAACGTAATTGTCTAATAATAAACTATTTTTTAAAACCGCAGCAAACTTGCCTTCCCTCTTGAATTTTTCAGCTGAGCCACTTTATTTCCTTAGATATTTAGACACTTTGAAATCAGTCTCTTATCCTATCTCTCCTTTAAACCCCACATTTAATTAGCTACCAATTTCTTTCTGGAAATTTCTTCCCAGTCTGTTCACTGTTCTCAGTACTAATGTCACCACCTTAGTTCAAAGCTTTTTTTTACCTCACACACAGATTTACACAGGTTCCTTGTCTTTCTTTCTTGTCATGACGCGTTTCTTATTCCAATGTGTTTTCTACAACATCATTACAAACAATATTATATTATTAGAAGTAATCTAGTGGTACTTATGTGGTATGTAGGCTACTATGGCGAGGCCCAGGCCTTAGACATGGTGGGTGATGATATTATATGTCTTCATTTATCCTGATGCAGTGTGCTGCTGGGACTCCATTTCACTTAGTATATTTCCTTCTTTTTAGCTGTCAGAGCTCTATGTCATCTGCAACATACTTCCTTCTCTGCTCACTGTCCCAAACCCTCTCATCTACTCTCTTTCTGCTCACTGTATCCCATTTGCACTGACTTTCTTGCTAGTCCTTTGACAGAGCAATTATGTGTCTGTTATTGTTCTTCATATTTCCCCTGATATTGGCATGACTCACTCCTTCATTATATTCCTCTGTCAGCTGAAATGTCACCTTCTCAAAAAGGCCTTCTCAGGTGACCCTATTTTAAATTGCTTTCACTCCCCCTCAGCTCCTTACAATGCACTCACTTCTTAATTCATTGCTGTTATCAACACCTGGTACATTATATCTATTGTCTCTTTTCTCCTCTTTCATATCAGAATGGTAGTTCTATGAGGGCAGGGCTTGTTGTGTTCCATAAACTGCTGTATTTCTAGCACTTATAGAAGGTTTGGTCACAGTAGTTGTTCAATACATGTTATCAGATGAGTGAATCAATAGATTGATTGGGCAATGATGGTAAGATGAGCTCAGGGATACTCATTACAGTGCTGATGACATGCTGGTGAGGAAATGAGAGGAGGAGCTAAATGAGATAAAATGTCATATTTTAACTACATATTTGATAGCGTCTGACACTGATAAATCTAGGAACATCAATATTAGTGTGCTATTTAGAATTTTGAAGTAATATGAAAAAACCTATGATTTAAATGATCAAAAGTAGCTGATTCTGTGTAGTTGGGAAAAGGATGAGGAATGGAGTAGAACTGGATGTGGTGGTTTCATTTTTGTTACTTTGATTTCTTTATGATATGAATTTTTTTGACATTGCTTTTTAGTTTAAAGTCCTCGAGATTTGTGCTCGCTTCTGCAGCACATATACTAAACTTGGAACAATACAGTGAAGATTAGCATGGCCCCTGTACAAGGATGACATGTAAATTTGTGAAGCATTCCGTATTTTTTTAAAAAGATTCAAATAAGCACCTTGTTTCTTCTTACCACCATGACCCACTTGCAAAAATAATATGTAAGAAGTATAAGGGTAGCCGGGCTCGGTGGCTCAACCTGTAATCCCGCGCCTTTGGGAGGCTGAGGAGAGTGGATTGCCTTAGCCTGAGGGTTTGAGACCCGCCTGGGTAGGCGAGACCTCATCTCTACAATAAATAAAAAAAAAAATTAGCTGGGCGTGGTAGTGTGCGCCTGTAATTCTGGCTACTCGGAAGCCTGAGGCGGAAGGATTGCCGGAGCCCAGCAGGCGAGGCTGCGGTGGCTGGGAGCAGCCACTGCACTCCAGTCTGGGCGACAGAGTGAGACTCCAACTCAAAAAAAAAAAAAAAAAAGAATAAGGTTTTACGTTTAGGTCTTTGATCCATTTAGAGTTGATTATTGTGTATAACGATAGGTAGGGTTCTTGTTTCAATTTTCTGAATGTGATCAGCCAGTTCTCCCGGCACCATTTACTGAATAGATTCGCCTCTCCCTAGTGGTTGTTGTTGGAGGCTTTGTCAAAGATGAGTTGGTTGAAAAAAACAAGGCTTTGATTCTGGAATCTCTATCCTGTTCCATCAGTCTATATGCCAGTTCTTGTACCAATATCAGGCTGTTTTGATTATTGTAGCCTTATAGTAAAGTTTGAAGTCTGGAAGTGTGATACCTCCTGCTTTGTTTCTTTTGCTAAGGATTGTTTTGGCTATTCATGGTGGTTTATGTTTCCATATGAATTTCTGTATTGTCATTTCCAGGTCTGAGAATAATGATGGTGGTAATTTAATGGGCATTGCGTTGAATCTGTAGATTGCCTTTGGCAGGATGGACATCTTACCGATGTTGATTCTTCCTATCTATGAGCATGGAATATTTATCCATCTGTTTGTGTCTTCTTGGATTTCTTTGAGCAGTGTTTTGTAGTTCTCATTGTAAAGATCTTTCACTTCTGTGGTTAGGAAGATGCTGAGGTATTTCTTTTCTTTTTTATGTGGCTATTGTGAATGGGATTGTGTTTTTCATTTGGTTCTCTGTCTGCTTGTTGTTGGTGTATAAGAATCCAACTATTTATTTTGTACCCTGAGACTTTGCCAAACCTCAAACTATAAGAATCTTAGAAAATGCAGGAGACACCCTTATGGAAATTGGAACTGGCAACCAATTCCTGATCAAAACTCTAAGTGCCCATACCATAAGAAATGAGACAGGCAGGTGGGACCTCATCAAACTGATGAACTTCTGCAAAGCAAGAGAAACCATGAAGAGAACAGGGAGACAGCCCACAGAATGGGAAAAAATATTTGCCAACTGTATATCTGACAAAGGCCTAACATCTAGGATCTACAAGGAACTCAAATGCGCCAAAAAGAAAACAAACAGCCCCATTAAAAAGTGGGAAAAAGACATGAATAGACACTTCTCAAAAGAAGATATATGGGCAGCCAACAGACACATGAAAAAGTGCTCAGCCTCACTCATCATCAGAAAGAAATGCAAATCAAAACCACATTGAGATACCACCTAACCCCTGTAAGAATGGTCATCATTAATAAAACAAACAACAATAGATGCTGGTGAGGATGTGGAGAAAAAGGAACGCTTCTACACTGCTGGTGGAAATGTAGACTAGTACAACCTCTTTGGAAGACAGTGTAGCAATTTCTGAAAAAAACTAGAAATTGACCTTCCTTATGACCCAGCAATCCCCCTATTGGGAATATACCCAGAGGAACTCAAATCATTCTACATAAAAGATAGCTGTACACGCATGTTTGTTGCAGCTCTATTCATGATAGTGAAACCATGGAACCAACAATGCTGCCCATCGAAGCTGGCTGGGTAAAAAATGTGGTATATATACACAATGGAATATTATGCAGTCATAAAGAAGGACAAACATATGGACTTCACAGCAACTTAGATGGATTTAAAGTCTATCATACTCAGTGATCTATCACAGAAACCAAGAACAAAGTGCCACATGTTCTCACTCACAAGTGTACCTTGAACAGTTATCATAATACTATAAGAAAGGAATTGGCAGTAGTGGGAAACTTCCAGGGGAGTAGCAAAAACATGGAACCAATCAGGCTGCCCATAGAAGCTTGCCTGGATAAAAAAATGTGGTACATATACACAACGGAATATTATACAGTCATAAAGAAGGATAAACATATGGACTTCACAGAAACTTGGATGGATTTAGAGTCTATCATACTCAGTGATCTATCACAGAAAAAAAGAACAGAGTGCCATATGTTCTCACTTATAAGCAGACCTTGAACAATTATCATAATACTATAAGAAAGGGATTGGCAAGAGTGGGAAACTGCTAGGGAAGTGGGGAGTGGGATTAACAGTTGAAGGAATTTTCCAGGGGAGCGAGGGGCACACTCCATCAACAAAGGTACCTGCATAATGAACATTTGTATACCTAACCCTGAATTGTACCCCACATCTTTAAAAAATTTTTAAAAAAAGAAGTATAAGGAAGGCCAAAGACTTTACTTGAAATACCTAATAGACTACATTACAAAGGGACACTATAAAATATTTTAAGGAAAAAAGGAGCAATTGAGTATCTGTCATATTAATTATTATAAGGTGCACGAGTAAAGAGAACAAATAAAAGCAGAAATACAGGCTAAATTGGTGAAGTAATTTCGCATTATCCCCTGCAAGACTTTGGCACTGAAGTTGAGGACTTGGCATAGATCCATTTAATTCAGTTTTTGAATCCTTTCTTTTGTAAGTCTCCACAATAATACCTATTGAGCAAGTTGCCAAGATAGCTTGTAAATAATCCTAATTATTTAAGTATCCTAATTATTTAAGATGATCCAGGGCATAATCTTGTCAATGGGCATAAGCAACCCGTAACTATGGTGAAAAAAGAAAAGCAGTTACATAGAAATATAAACTGAGGTTCATGAAATCAGAAACTTGAAGAGAGGGTCTAGTCTTAGTATCAATGGTGCTGACAATAATAAAGCAATTTAGTAGATGAGGCATGACAATCTATTTCATGAAATTGTTTCAAAAGGATTTCTGGGTTTGACAACTTGTTAAAAATAGACTGGGGAACAACAGAACTAATATTTGGTCTTGAGGCTCCTCATTCCAGGAAGCTAAGGTCGATAAGTAAAAGCATGACACCACATAGAAATGTCACTCTGTGAAAACTAGATCTGAAATAGCCATTTATTTTGACATATATTGGAGACTAAAGAGTAACACTTGTTTGTTCAGTGTGCAACACATTATTGAATGATGTCAAACAATATAATATCAGAGTCGAATGCCAGCAAACCTCTTGACATACTTCTGATTATCAGGGAAGGAATTCAAGTACATTTATGGTATGTGGCATATCTTTTTAAAAAGAGGCAAGCTGATCTGAAATTAAAATAATATCATGCAGTGGATAGTAGGAAGAACAGTACAGAATACTTACTATGGCATGTTGAAAAATAGCTCGCATAATAACAAAAATTTTGGATGAAGATTTAACTAATTGGATATGCAAAACTATGTTTTCCTACCCTCTCTATAATTACAAATGAAAGATATCTTGAAGATTTTTTAATGGGAGCATTGTCTCACATAGCCAGAGGGTACCAGCACAGAAAGGCAGTGGCATATAGTTGATAATAGTTTAATGCGTGGACATTATTTTTGAGTTGATGTATTGGTCATCCCATATACAATTAGTTGTGTGTAAGTTTCAATTTGTGTTTATCTGGAATGCTGTTGTTTCTATAGAGTAAGCTGATTGACCTATTTATCAACTAAGTGTAGAAAAGCTATTGTGCTTTATGACCTCTGCAGTTATGTCCATCCATGTTAATGAACCATGAAGGAGGGTTTAAAAACCCATTAAAATAGCAGTGCACTGCATACCTGAATGACAAGGCCTATTCTGTAATAAATGACCAAGGCCTCAAATATTGAAAATCCCTTTGTAGCAAACAGGCCAAAATAGCTGAGGGGTGTATTTTAGCTGTTGTAAACAACCAATTTAATATTCGAAGCTCATTATTTTATGAATTACTCTTTCCAAGAATTTAGAAATATATGTTTTTAGAGCTATAGATTATTTAGCTCAAGCTCACTTATTTTACAAAATTAAAAGCTAGTGAATGGGAATAACTTCCTAAAGCTGGGACATACCTCCCATCCTCTCTTCTGAGGTGCAGGGAAAGTTACATCATATCATGCGGCTTCTGTCTTCCTTACTCATCTTCTCTTGTGTGCTAAATGAAGCCAGGGACCCAAATCCTCCTAATATGTCCCTTTGCACTCTTAGACCCCACATCTAAGCTTTCCCTTTGCTTTTAACTATGACTTCGCGATCTTCAATGCAGAGGTAGAGAGTGTAGTGATAAAAGAAAATTTGTGCTGAGTTCTTAGTCAGAGTGTTCCTTATCTCATATGAGATTTTCAGCAGAGGATAAATAACTCATAGCTCTGCTGTTGGCATAGAGAGACTCACCTAGTATGTTCATTGCCCCTCTCAACTTAGTAGAAAAGTTTATTTGGGGTAACTTTTTTCATTAGTAAAAACAGAGGCATGTGTTCACATCAAACAATTCAAAAAAGCATAAAATGCAAAAACAACAACAAAAAATTTATTTGGGGTAATTTTCCAGACTCTTACCACCCATCCCCAATCCCTGGAGTTGGCATGAACACTCAGATTCCTAATTTGTGTCCTCTCACTTTAGTCACCGTTTATTGAATCAGGGTTGACATGTGACCCAAGGTAGGTTAATGAGATATTTTTATTGTTTTTGAAATCTGAACTATTAGCCTTTCCTGACTACTTGAAGTGAAAACGTGATCTTGGGTATGGAGGGATATTCAAAATCATCAATGTGCATATGGAAGCCAACAAAAAGCCAGTGTAGAAAGGAAAACAAAGCAGGTCTTAGAGAAGCAGAAGAGATTGGTGAAGATTCCTTGAGGAAAGAGAAAGATTTGGAGAATATAACTGACTTGACGCCCAACAGTTCTCCATTGCCTTGTTCCCATCACTCATGAGGCCCAATTGTAATTGAAACTTTGACTTCATTTAGAGAATCCAGATTCTTATAATAAATTCACTTTTTATGTTTAAACTCACTCAGTAGCTTTCTGGTTTTTGCAATCATTACAGCCTGTGCAAAGAAATTCCCAGAATCCCTGTTATTCAATGATAACCAAAAATCTGTGTGTATACATTAAAATAGGATTATAGGGGCATATTATACATAATGTTTAGTGTCCTGCTTTATCTGTTTTATATATTGTGAAAATTTTTTCATGTTATTAAATAGTCCCTTATGAAAACAATTTTAATGGCCTCAAAGTATTCCACTGTGTAATTAAGCAATAATTGATTTATTCAATTCTCCTTTGGGTATGTAGTTGCTTTTTAACTTTTTAGTATTCTAAATTACATTGAAATAAACATCCCGATCACATTCAGTCACTTAGGAAATATTCCTAGAATTAACTTTGTTGATTCAAATAGAATGAGAACATTTTAAATCTTTCCTAATATACTGTCAAATTCCCTTAGAAAATTTGTACCAATTCATAGTGCCAACAGCACAGTTTTTTGTTGAGGGGAAAAGGACCTGATATGAGAGAGGTTAGTAATGAATTGAGTTCCAAATATGTGACTGTGATTCAATGTGGAGTTATAGCTACAAAAAAATGTATTATCAAAATTGTGACAATATAAATATAACCAAAAGATATCTATAGATAAGAACTGGCATTAGAAAATGGATGCTGCCTTAATACAGATATACTCAAAGTTGACTCCCAGCTCAGAGAGTTAACTCTGTATTTGGGTTCTTTGACTTGAAACTAGAGTTAATTATGCATACCTGAAAAATCCATAGCAGAGATTAAATGAGAAAATGATGCAATATACTGAATAGAGAAAGTAGCTCATCGTCAAAGTTCAGTTTTTGATATTGTATGAATAGACATTTAGGTAGAGATTTAAATCTTCTATAATAATTCCTGTGCTTTAGAACTCAACCAATTACTATTTTTATTTCAACATTTCTACATTTAATTAAGCCTAATGATTTTTGCTGGAGAAAGTGTCAAGTAATTAATAGAGACTCTCTTTCTGGAAAATCTCTGAGACTTTGATGGAAGTAAACGCTTTTGGTTAGCTGGTTAAGGCTTAGTCTTAAGTGAAGAACTTATGTGCATTTAATATCTGAGCAGTGTCGGGCATCATTTACCGAGTATTCACTCTATTAAAATTATATTTGTTGTGTGGCCTATGTTTCTGCCTTAGTCACTTTATTACATAATGGTTTCACTATTCATATGTGTATATTTTTCCTTCAAAACCTGTGCTATCTTTCAGTGATCTATATTCAGCAGTAACAAAATATAATTCCACATCCAGGGTGGCAGGAATAAAAGTATTTCTCAAAAGTCTCAGGAAAAATGTTATTTTGGTGGGTTACATATATATCCCTTAACAGTTGTCAAAGCTAAGAAAATGAGATACTCTGATTGAGTTAGACCAAAGTCACATGATCTACTTTTACGCTGAGGTAGATCAAGAGAAAAATCTAGATTTGTTGTGGTCCGAGTAACGCTTACTACTCTCCTTAATACCAATAAATCAAAGGGCAGGAAACTGGTAGAAAAAAGTTTATTTATGAGTTCGAATCCAGTGAGGTCTTTCTAAAATGGTTCTGCTCACCCTCCAGGCTTTTATGGTTCACTTTTATAAATCCAGAGTTGTTAGTACCTATACATTAGCCATGTGACCAGCAGAGCATTGTATAGAACTTGAGGTTTAGCTGCATTTATCAATAGTGACATTTTTTGGTCCAGACTTCCTGATGTCAGGTATCAGAGGTATCTCATAAATTTTATGAGTAAGGCCCGGCAGAAGAGTTAATCAACCTTGCCATAGAGTAAAGGGAGTTTACAAGGCCTAAGACATCAAGCATTATGCAAAAAGTTATAAAAATCACAAAACTTATGATTACATTGACACAAAAATTACACAAATCACAAGGCTTACGATTACATTGATACTATATTATTCAAATTTATAACCACACAGAAAAAGGGAGTAAAAGGAGATTTGCATCTTTCGGTTGATTAGGAGTAGACTACAGGGAAGTCAAGAATTCCCTGAAGCTACTTACTGGGAGTGCATAGGAGATAAGGGGAAGTACCTTTTATTAGCTCTCAGGAATATTGTTCCAGAACGTATAGGAGCGCTTGAGCCCTTGTCATCCCTTTCTCTAGGAGCTGCGACAATATAAACAGACATTAGCAGGTCTCTGTATCAGATTCAGCTATTGGAAGAAAACCGTATTAATGCTGAAGGGAAAAACCAGCAGATATCTATCCACCATGTCTTACTAATATGGCTCCATTGGCAGTTTGTGGCAGATCCCACTTTTCCACATTCCTGATTTTTTCTCCTCACAGACTAAATCAAGTCCTTTATCTCCTGTCTCCTAATTTTTCTATAATCTCTTCTCTAAATCTGTTTATGTGACTATAATTATGTCTTGTTTTGAGTACTGCAATAGTTTCCTACCTGGCCTCCCTATAACAACTCTGACTTCCTTCCTGCCAATTTTCCATACTGCAGATAGAATCAGGTTTTTAAAAGCACATCGTGGGCAACCCCCTAGGGTCCCCTCCCACTGTCCTCTCAATAAATCCTGCTTTCTCACTTAAAAAAAATAAAAAATTTAAAAATTTAAAAATAAAAGCATATCTGAGCTGCTAATTTTCTCAATTACCTTAAAATCCTTCCAAATCTTCCCATTACTTATAAAATGTAATCCCAAAACATGGCTGAAAAAGTTTTGTGTGGTTTGGCTCCTCCCTGTCTCTCCAGACACTTTTGTACTTGTTAATTCTGTTTCATTCAGTCTGGTTTTTCTGTTCCTGTGATTTCACAATCTTAACACTGGAGTGGAAAGTTCACTTGTATCCTTACTTGCATCACCTTATTGAATGTGCAGGATACCTGAGGCTATTATTATCTCCATTTTCAAACTAGGAAAGTGAGGCAGACAAGGAAAGGTAATAAAGAGGTGGTGAGGCCAAGATTTGAACCCAGACAACCAACCCCGAAGCTTACATTTTTAACCATTCTACCATACTGCCTCTAACTCACCAGGTAATAACTGCTATATAGTAGTTTAAATAGTATTTATAATAGACATAGGAATACCTATTTTGCTCTCTAATTATCAGTGACTGGTATAATTCTGAGAGCATAGTAACTACTCAATGCTTATTTATTAAATAATAAACAATGCATTCTTCTGTTTCAGAGGTGTTCTGCTGAACTTCCTTTTCCCTGTATTCACCCAAAAACTGGCCAATAAAGTGTTGTCTAAGGGCCCTTAGAGAAAACTTGGGAATTCTCAGCTTGTTGCTTCTGGCCATCCTGACCCTGATTCACTCTCTCATTTTCTCCTCCTTTAATCAATTCAGTCCTCTAGGTAGAAAACAAAGGCAGGTAGTTACCTTAAAACAGGGTTTCCCAAATGTTTTGTCACCTAAGATACTTTTTTTAAAAAATTTCATTCCTATTTACTGTATTCATACAGTAGTCCCTTATCCCCAAAGATTTGTGTGTATGTTTTGAAGTGCAATTAAAGCTTAATTATTTTTCAAAATTGCATTAACCTATGAAAAGAAGTGCCCCAGGATTGTTGATCGTGATGAAATAAAAGCTGTTCTTATGCAGAACCAGGTGATTCCACCTAAAAGAAAATAGTCCAATAATGAAAATAATAGAAATTTTACGCACTTATTTTGTATCACGTACTGTGCTAAGTATTTAACATGCATTATTTCACTTAATTATTGTAGCATCAATAGCACAGGTATTCTTATGATCTATTTTGAAGAAAAGTCAATTAAGACTTAAAGAGGCTGAATGTCTTGAAAGTCACCATGGAGAAGATGGGATTTGAACTTAGGAAGAACTGAACTCTTAACAATGATGTTATATAAACTCTCCCAATATGCAGCACCATATTTTTCTTAAATGTCACTGTTGCCATTAACTATTTGCATTAAACCTTTAAAATAACTGTAGGTAGCACACTGAAGTCCCAACATTAACAATGACCTCAGGATGGAAACCACTCTCCCTATTGTCCTTTATAGAGTATGCATCGGTGGTTTTAGGTTGTTCAGCATCTGTTATCTTTTATTTCTGATAACACCAGCCTGTTTTTTTTCCTTTTCCAACTACTCCACTGTGGCATGCTGTGGGATCAAAGTGCTATGCTGTATTCTGGGCAACAAGTGGGACTGAGCCCAGCCAAAGTCAATTATATTATTTCTGCTTGATATTTAACTCTTTAGATTAGTGATGGAGGGTAAAATAAATTACTCATCAGATTTACCCTGATGGAGACAGTTTAAACAATGCCATTGGTTAGTGCTATCTAGAAACCAAGAAATGCCCTCATTCATATCTTTTTAGAGAGAAAGTCGTTCTTCTTTTCATTCTGTGAATTATCTATTTCCTTCCAATGGACTTGAGTGTGTGTGTGTGAGTGTGTGTGAAAAAGAATATGTATATCTACAGTATCTTTCTGTGGGTGTAACAAAAAAAAAAAAAATCACTTAAATTTGCTTTCCTTCTTGCTACTCTCTTTGTTCCTCAATTCTTCCTTTATGGTCAGTAAACTTTGTTTTCACTCTTCCCCCAAATGTAAGTTAGAAAGCAAAGGCAACAGAAAGATCTAACAGAATACTCACACACAAGAACTAACCAAAATGACTTAGTTGTGCTATATATGTCCTTATTTCCAGATTTCAGACTTATTAGTCAAAAGCAACAAGCTAGCTCATATCTAAGGTCTAGTGTATGATTTTAGGGTTTTAAACTGTGGAGGATTTCAAGTTTTCTTTTTAGGTCATTGTCAGGATTCTACTCAGATTCTGAAAAGCAAGTGCAACATATTTAAAACCTGATATGAGATTGTTGATTTAAACCTCATTTCAAAACATAACTAGTTGACACAAACCAAATATTCTCAGCTCTAAAAAGACATGCTCCATTTTATGGAATTATATTTCAAACACTAACTTAAAAGTGCATTCATCAGAAAATCAACAAAATACCACCAGTGTGAAAAATGGCCACGGTTTGAAGCCAATTTTGCTCTATGAAATTTTAGGTTATATAGCCTTATCAGCATGTGGCCATTTCTCCTGAGAATCAATTATCAGACACCAATTCAGTTTATTTTGCAATAATAATTAAACAATCATTTTATTCCTAAAAGACAAATTTTATATATTGTTGCTCATAATTTCACTGCAATACCTCTTTCCCTCGGTGGAGTTGTTTGACTTTAAAAACCAGTACCATCGGTATCATCCTTAGAATCTAATAAAGATTCCATCAGTGTAAAATCATTATCCTTGGGCAGAAAGAGAACCAATTCAATTATGATGTTGGGTGAAAAATTGAAAGGCTTTTTAACTTGAGGGTGGAAAAGTTGTAGTACATATTAAAATGGTTAGTACAAAATTCGTGCATCTAGGCTAACAAATGCTAATATGTTCTTTTGTTACCCTCTAATTTATATGATTCATGTAAGCCTCCAGCCAGCGAAACTTGTACTAAATTTCATGTGCATTAAAAAATAGCAAAGCAATGAATTGTGAAGTTATTAACATTCGTGTCTACTTGCATTATTAAGCCATACACATCAAATCTGGTAGTACAGGGAGAGAAATGTCATAATGAAGTACAACGGCGTTTAATCAGGAGAATTTCTAAAGGTCATCAAAGCATCATATGAAACCCGTCCATGCGTAACTGCAATTTGAAATAAATATCCAATGTGGCACAATAAGCGTGAGTCTCATAAGTGTTCCATGTACTATTTCTGTTAATGAAGGGATTTACCATTCTAACATTGGAGATAAGCTTGATTCTGGTCCCAAATCATATATGCTGCTTCCTAAGCTAATTACAGTTTAACAAGGAGATAAGAGAGTGCTGGCACAAAGGACATTTGTCTGCTTATTTACCTTCTACCAGTGAGTAGATGACTGATGAACCCTGTACAAGCTTAAAAAGAGCTATTCGACTTTCATCATTTAGGGGAGCCATAGGCTGCACAATTTAAGTGACAAATAATTTATTAATATTTTCTTATTCATAATGGTGTTTTATGTGCTTCAGGACAAGTATTCACATTTTAATACTCAAAAGCTGCAATCATTTGACCCCTCTAAATATATTATATTAACATTCTAAAGGCTAATATGCTTTCTCACTTTTCTGTGAGGCTTTAGTGTTGGTAGAATAACAAAGTAAATGCCTTTGTTACTGTCTCATGTGAGATATAGTCATATGTCTTCTTTTTTAATATTTGCAGATTTTGCAATTGCTTTAAAGGCAATTATGGTGTGTGCAGTTGAAAAGATCAACAGGGAACTGCACCAAATTTAAGATGGTTAACGTAGACTTGTGCTTGGAACCACTCTTTACAGCAACTGTCGCTTTTTATCGCTGCCCTTCACACTTGAATTTGACCCTTGCAGTTATAACCAAAGAAAGCCTTCTTCACTTCTTTATAGACTCATGCCTGGCGAGGCCATCTTTTACTAATTCCCAAGAGACTCTGGGAACAGAACCCCATTAGTAAATAGACTCCAGATTTCCTTCAAAACCTTAACTTGCTGCTCTTGTTTCCAGGAGCTCCCCTTCCTTCCTGCTCATCCCCTGCTCCCATCTCACACATCTGCTCTGTTTACTGCCAACACTGTTCATGGGTTCTCTCTCCCTGCTGCCCAAATTCCAACTGAAGAGGCGAGATTCTTGAATGATATTACTCAAAGATTATAAAAATTCTACAATTGGAGGCTAAATACATAAAGATGGATGTCTGAAGCAATGTTTTTTTTTTTTTGTTTGTTTGAGTTGGAGTCTCACTCTGTCACCCAGACTGGAGTGCAGTGGCCGTTCCTGGCCACTGCAGCCTCGACTTGCTGGGCTCAGGCAATCCACTCTGGGATTGCAAGCTGAGCCACTGAGCCTGGCTTGAAGCAATGTTTTTAATGAAATAAAACAATATTCAATTTTATTTCCTCCATTCAGTATATGTGTGTTGAACAGTCACTCTGCTCAGTGGTAAATACATCATATCATTTGAGTTTTTCTAAACGTTATTGAATATAACACACACACACACACACACACACACACACACACACACACACACAAAAGGGTATACATGTCATAACTCAAGAACACAATGTGTTTTCTCAAAATAAACACACTCATGTAGCCAGCACCCATAGTTTAAAACAAAAAACAAAAAAACAGTATCAGTCTCCTCTCAGTTACCTTACCTACAAAGGATAACAACTATTCTGACTTTTAACAACAGTTTGGTTTGCCCATTTTTATATTTTTTATATATGGATTCACATGGTATATACTCTTTCATGTCTGATCTATGTTGCCAAACATTGGGAGATTCATCCATTTTGGGTGTAGTTGTCGACCATTCATTCTCCTTGCTGTGTAGCTTTCCATTATGTGAATGTATCACAGCTTAAATATACATCCTAGTTTGGGAAGACATTTTATTATTTTCCAATATGGAGGTATTACAAATGATGCTGCTATAGACCATTGAGTATATGTCTTTTGTGAAACGTTTCAAAACATCTGTTATAATGAGTATAATCCTAAAAGTAGAATTACTGGATCATGGACTATAGTAGATACAAAAGCAGGAGTAATTTTAACAGAAATGTCTGAGCTTAATCTCCTTAATGGCAAAGTGATGTTTGAACTCAAATAAAATGGCAACTGAGGAAGCACTGTACTGTTAGTTATATTATTATTTTAATTGTCTGGAAACAGTATGAGACTGTAGCAAGAATTTGGTCTAGAATTAGACTGAGTCCAAATACTGACTTTGTCGGTTTAGAAAAGTCATTGAGTTCTCTGTGCTTCATTTTCCTTACTTAAAAAGTGGAGACAATAGAGCTTACCTCATAAGCAAGCTGTGAGAATTAAGTAAGGTAACACATGTAAAGTACTTAGAAAAATGCCTAGCTTGTACTAAGTGCTCAACTGTTGGCCATTATTATTTGTACTATTAATGTGAATTCCAAAGGTAACTTCCCAGACTCCATACTTAAACAAAACAAAAAAAGCAATTATAATATTAGAGCTTATCACTATGATATAAGATTACCTAATGGCAAACAGCTCCCTTATCGCTGACCTGCCTGCTGCCTCCCTTGCTGTGTACTTAATAACCCTGTTTTTCTACTCTAAAAAAAAAAATTGTTTAACAACTAGATTTCATGAGAAATGTTAAGTTACAGATGAGTTAATCAAATTTTGTATGAGTGAACACAATGTCTTTTGTTTTCCAGATCAAATTTCTTAAATATGCCCTCTATAAGTGACCTCATACATGGAGTTCAGAAATCTCCTACTTGGTGAAGCCCTTTCTTTTATTTTTTGTTTTTTTTAATCATTATTTTTCATTATGATGTTGTGGGGTACAGTTAAGGGTTAGGTATACAAATATGCTTCATTTAGGCCCCCTTGTTGATAACAGGTGTCTCCCCGTCCCCAGACAGATGTTTACTACCATTAGTCCCGCCCCCCTTCCCCTCCCCCCATAGTTCCCCCACCACTGTCAGTCATTTTCTTATGGTAGTGCATTGGATGATCAAGGTCCACTATATGAGTGAGAACATGTGATACTCAGATCTTTGTTTCTGTGAGAAGTCACTCAGTATTATAGACTCTAGTTCCATCCAGGTTGCTGCAAAATTCACGATTTTTTTTTTTATGGCTGCATAGTATTCCATCGTGTATATGTACCACATTTTTTTAATCCAGTCCTCTTTTGATGGACAGCATGGTTGGTTCCAGGTTCTTGCTATTGTGAACAATGCTGCGATAAACATTCATGTGCAGGTGTCTTTTTTATAGATATACCTGATTTGAGTTCTTCAGGTTATATTCCCAGTAGGGGGGTGGGAGTGTAAACTAGTGCAACCTCTGTGGAAAGCAGTATGGCGATTCCTAAAAGCTCTAAACATCAACCTCCCAAGTGAAGCCCTTTCTAAATCTCATGCTCTCATCCCCACTTCCCCCTCTCCTCTCTATATAATTTTTAACTTATATTTAATCTGTTGTATTCTTAAATCACTTTACTACAGTTATATATACCTATATCAGCTCCCTGCTTTAAGCTGTGAGCTTCTAGAGTGCAGGATCTGTGTGTTCAACATAAAATAGGTATTTAGCAAGGTTTAATGGACTTAAAAAGATAACAGACCTTATTAATGTCCAGTAGCATTATCTTTCTCTACCTTATGTTACTAGTGGAATCCTTGGCCCTAAAAATTCTGGTGGGGTCACCACAATTAAGTAACTGAAGTTCATTTAACAGAAATTTAAAATGTATGATAAGTAAAAAAAAATAAACATTTGGCAATTGGTTATAGTTGAAATCATGTTATAAATTTCAGGTACTGGCCGGGCTCGGTGGCTCAGCCTGTAATCCCGCGCCTTTGGGAGGCTGAGGTGAGTGGATTGCCTGAGCCCGCGGGTTCGAGACCCGCCTGGGCAGCAAGACCTCATCTCTACAATAAATCAAAAAATCAGCTGGGCGTGGTAGCGTGCGCCTGTAGTTCCAGCTACTCGGAAGACTGAGGCGGAAGGATCGCCGGAGCCCAGCGGGTCGAGGCTGCGGTGGCCGGGAGCGGCCACTGCACTCCAGTCTGGGCGACAGAGTAAGACTCCAACTCAAAAAAAAAAAAAAAAAAAATTTCAGGTACTGGTAAGACTTAAGTAGGATTGTGTAGACCAATTGTGGAAATGACTTATCATTGTAAAGTGAAAATGCATTCTGATATAGAAAAACAGTCTTAATATGGAATATCTGAATTGTAATTTACTTATAAGCATGTTCTGGTTTACTGTATGTGATGGAAAAAATTCTTAAACTGAACACAATTTTTGGGAAATAAATTTATACCCTTTAGTGTCCTAAAGTTACAGTGTGGTCTGAAATGTCTGAGAAGAGTGGTAAGTCATTATTCAATAGCTCTTAATTCTGCTAGACTGTACTCTATTGATATATGTGCATTTGTATACACACACTCAACCCTACAAAGAGCACACACAGGTCTCAGTCACTTTGGGTTGACAATATTGAAGACAACTGAGCTAGCAGATTCAGCGTGTTTGTGGTTTATTTGCTCTGTGGCACTGAGTATTGATTAATGACATAATAAATCTTTTTGAGACTTACTTTTCACTGCCAAAATACCATCCTGCAATGAGAGCTACAAGCATGAGTAGAAGTGGTGAGATGCATGTCAAATAAGATAAGTTGGTCTGAGCTTGCGAGTGATGAATAAATGCTTTGGGGGAGTTACTTGCTAGTTTTTCCTCATCCATGCACTGTAAAATTGTTTTTCAAAGCCATCCTCTGATGCTTTCATTAGTTCCCATTGTATTTATTTAGATTTAGAACTTTCTATGAAGCCCGTATAATCTTAGAGAATAATCTCAAAAGGTTGGTACTGTAATAGATGATTCTATCATTCTAGGTCTATCAATTTTAACTCAGTGGTATCAAAGGGCATCCTGTTATTAAAAACATAGGTGAGAATTTAGGAAGATACACACTCCAATCTTGCTTCTGTCTCTTGCTAGTTGTGTGACTTTGAACTAAATCTCAGTTTCCTTATTTATAAAATGGAATTCTGCCACCATAGGACAATTAAGGGTTGTTATAGTATATGTAAGTCATCTAGGACAGTGACTTGTAAATGATTAAGATTTAATACATAGAAGGAAATATTTCAGCCCTTTCAAAAAGGGGAACAATTTATCCCAGCAACATTCCTTCCAAATAACTGTTATTCGTGAATTATCTCTCACATAGTGGAGTGGTAGTGATGGCTTATATCCTTTATTACATACTCAAATATTTTAATTCTAAATAAAATGAACATTGACTGTTATTTAATACAGCAAATTATAAAATATCGTATTTATACAAGGACATAAAATCAGATAATTGGGAGTTAGCAAAGTGACATTAAACCAAGTCCCAACCCTTAAAGTACTTAAAAGCTGGGACATTGGTTCCCAATCAAATTCATGCTGCCCCTCAGGGGTATTTGGCAATGTATGGAGACATTTTTGGTTTCACACTAGGGAAAAAGATGGTGCTGATGGCATATAGGTAGAGACTAGAAATCCTGCTACACAATCTGCAATGCACAGAATAGCTCCCAACAACCAAAATCTATTCATCCTAAAATGTCAGCAGTACCTAGATAGAGAAATCCTAGACTACATGAAACAATAACACAAAGTGAATTATATAGCAGCTATTTACAAAGGTGAAAACAAAATCTGATTATAATTATGATGGCCACTAACATGATTGAGACCTATTATATATCTATATGCCTCAACCCATTTACTCCTCTTTATTACCCTATGATGTGGGGGTATGATTATTAAATCTATTCTGCAAATGAGGGAACTGAGTCACTAGAAGATTATGCTAATTGCTGAGGTCACAAAGTTAGTATGTACAAACTGACCTCAAAAGCCTACCGCCTTAACCATTATGCCAATTGTGCCAAGCCTGCTGGAAACTCTTCGAATAGGAAAGGCAATTTTTATGAGATGAGGAATCTAAAGATCTGGAATAGAGTTTCACTGTGGCTATAACCTCACAAAGCTTCAGTTCCCAAATATATAAAATTCAGATTTTGCCAATTGAACAGTCCTTTTTTTAATTCTTTAGCTTTAAAATTATATTATTATTGTATTAAGCAGATATTATTTTTGCAACAAAGTTTTGAGTTCCTACATAATAGGATGTTGGTCATATCTGGGTGCTTGGAAAAACACAGAAAAGATATTATTCTGTGTGACATAAAAAAATAAAATAAAATAAGGTTTCTGGACTCAAAGACTTTATATACTCAAGTAATAGACCAAGTTTTGTTAGGGGAGTTAACTTATAGAGAAATAGCTATAATTGACTAGGACATGACATGTCATTTTCTTAATCAAGAAATTAAGGACTTGAACATTTGAATAACATCACTGAAGTAGTCCAGAAAAGACCACCCAAAATATACCTCTGATATGCTCTGTCCATCAAACTGATACAACTTGAAAAACAGCAAATGCAAGGAGGGGTCTTTTCTGAGTCCCCTTATCTGACAGGACTTAATTTGTCCCCTCCCTGAAGCCTCATCAACCAGGAAAGATTAACCACCAAAGGAAAGGAGACTAAGGTTGATACCTTCTCTTCTCCCAGATAGATTTTGTCATAGGTTAGCACCTATTATTCTGACAGTTTCTTCTTGAGACAATTTTGATTACCTGAGAGAAACTTTATCTGCATAGCAATATAACATTTGTTCATCATGTGTTTCCTCCTCTCATCCTCCCATCCCGGTTGCCACCTCCCCCAAGAAGACTTAATCTACTATTTGGGTACTACAAGAACCTCAGTCATCTGGCTTCGAGATTCACATTGTAAGGAACTCCCCTGCATATCAATATAATTAAACTGTTTTTTTCTCCTGTTAATCTGTCTACTGTTAGTTTATTTTATAGACTTAGTTATCTCACCTTTGGAAGGTAAACATGAAGTTTCTATCTGCCCTATATCACCAATGAGGTAGATCAAATTGTATTATTTGTATTTTATTCTATTTATTTTTATTTAATTTTTTTTTGAGTTGGAGTCTCTGTCACCCAGGCTAGAATGCAATGACATGCTCCTGGCTACTGCAGCCTTGAACTGCTGGGTTCAGGCAATGCATCCGCCTCCGTCTTCCAAGTAACCAGAACTACAGGTGTGCGCTACCATGCCCCGCCGATTTTTTTATTTATTGTAGGGAAGAGGTCTCACCATGTTGCCCAGTTTGGTCTCAAACCCGCGGGCTCAGGCAATCCTCTCGCCTCGGCCACCAAAGTGCTGGGATTATAGGCTTGAGTCACCATGCCCAGGCATTTGTATTTTAAATAGTTAAAAATTTGAATTTAGAATGATAAGATTCTTTGTGGTATGAAGTCACATTCTAGCTGCTATAAGGGAATAATTTTAAGTCAGTACCTGAGGTCAAAATAGTGCCAGATTGTGCCCATTCCAATTTACCTTTGAAAATTCCATAAATGGATTCTTCTGGCAAGATGGTGACGGAGGTCAGACTGTGAGAGTCTCTGCAAAAGCGAGTGCCTGGAAAGACTCTGCATGAATGGGTGTATGCTGGTGGGTCAGTGAAAGTCCGTCTGAGGGGATACTTGGGTTCATACACCTGGGGCTCTACTCCAGAGGTGACTGCAACCCTCACCACCCCCGAAATTGGAGTCACCGGCAAGCAGGATCATCTGCTGTCCTCTGGGTTCTACTGAGAAAAGGCATCAGAATACTGCTGATGCTCATCACCACCTGGTGCCTGGTCCACACCATTACCTGTGACAGCAAAGTGGCTGGAGCCCCAAATCCGTGGAGAGACAGAGCAGATCCAGGAGAGCTGGAGAGGAGATGCCTACCAGGACCATTTTCTCAGAGACCTGCATTGCCCCATCCAACTCCACCCAGTCTCCAACCTGGGACCTAAAGTTTATCTCATCAAACTCAGAAAGACAGATGCCCCTCCCCCACTCAGGAACAGGCACAGACACATCAGATCTGAGTGGGAGACTTGACAACATGTAGCAAGCCAGGTGAGTCCAGATCTGATCCACCTTCCTCCCACAGTAGTCTGTGGTGCTTCTGAACCATACTGAGAGTAACTGTATCAGCCTGTGCTGCTGAGAGCAGAGGGGAGTAGCTGGAGACCAGAGCTAAGAGGAAGTTGAAGTTACAGGAAACTCAGAGCAAGTTTTGTTTTTTTTGTTTTTGTTTGTTTTGCTTGTTTTTCTTTGTTTGTGTTTTTTTGTTTTAGTTCTTTTTCCCCTCTTCGCTCTTTCTTTCTGTTTTTGAGTATGTTTTTGTACTTGTTTTGTTTCTGTTATTTTATTGCTGGTTTTTTTAGACTTCCTATTTATGTGTGGACAATTTTGAGGAAGAGTACATCAATAAGGGGGGGTTGTCAGTTTGTGTGTTTGTATGATTGTCTGTATTTTTAAAAATCTCTTCTGTCTTTGTGTCTCTTTTCATTTGTTAGTTGGTACACCAGTCTGTTTTCCCACTTCTCTCTCTCCAACTTCCTGTCATGCCCCTCTTTCCTTTTTCCTATCTCATTTTTCTTTCAAGGGCAAATCTATATCCCCACTGCAGGTACAGATTGTAAGGCAGTGGAAAGAGGATTTCAGGAGGCCCACACACCTATCAGCAGATACTGGTATCTGCAGATAGTTTCTGAATCACAGTTCCCCCCTCAATTTAATCTCAAAACTGCAAAAATTACAACTCCCCCCACCCACAGTCCAGCTTCAGAATTGAACAAAGCCAGATAATCCATGTAAAGAAGAATAGGAGATTGAGCAAACAGAAGTAAAAGCTACCCAAATCTATACAAATGAAGAAAAACCAAAGGAATACTGGTCTGACACCTAGGAGGTCAGCCACTGAGAATACAGACTTCAGAACGCAAACAATGAAAAGTGTCAGAATGATTGATCTCAAACCACAACCCAGATATCAAGACATTAATAGAGAGAATAAATAGAATTGAGGAGAGACAAGAGGAAAGAATGAAGGAGTTGATTACTGAGATAATAGCAACCAAGAATACAGTGAATGAAATAAATAACAAGATGATAAACATGGAAAGCAGAATTAACCAAGCAGAAGAAAGAATCTCAGAGCTTGAGGACCAAAATATGGAACTAACTCAAACTGTTAAAAACATAGAAAACCTTAAAAAGACAACAAAACCACTGAGAGATGAGTGATTAATTCAAGAAGCTGAACCTAAGATTAATTTGGAATTTCTGAGGCAGATAGAGAGACAGAGATCACCCTGAAACAAACATTCTTTGAAATTATCCAAGAAAACTTCCCTCATCTCATCAGGGATGTGACCATTCAAACACAAGAGATCCAGAAAACCCCTGCAAGAAAACAAATGAGAATACCAACTCCTAGACACATAGTAATTCACCTACACTAAGTAGGTATGAAAGAAAAAATCCTAAAGGCAGCAAGAGAAAAAGATCAGACTATCTACTGAAAAGACCAACCTGAATAGCAGCAGACTTATCTACAGAAACACTTCAGGCTAGGAGAAATAGGAGTCCAATACTCAAAGTTCTCAAGGATAAACAATTTCAACCAAGAATTACCTACCCAGCTAAACTAAGCTTCATCAATGATGGATAATTAAAATCCTTCCCAGACAAATGCCTAAGAGCTTACTCTGCCTCCAGGTCAGCTGAACAAGAAATACTTAAAGTATTAAACACAGAAGAAAGGAAAAAAAGAACAATAATGCTCTTCCCAAGAAAGCAGGAAAAAGATTGAAAACACACATGAATCAGCCCCAAAATTTAAAAAAAGACAACAAACAAACAAACAACAAAAACAGCAGCAACAACAACAAACTCTATAAGAACCTCTTGGCAGGGATAAACTCTCACATTTCGGTAATTAGCCTGAATGTGAATGGACTAAACGCACCACTGAAAAGACATAGAATGGCAAAATGGATAAAATATCATGAGGTAACAATATATTACCTCCAAGAGACTCATCTCACCAGAAATGACACTTACAGACTCAAAGTAAGAGGACGGAAAACAAAATTTCAAGCCAACAGAGCACAAAAGAAAGCAGGAGTCATGATCTTAATATCAAACAAAATATCCTTTAAGTTATCAAAAATGTAAAAAGATATGAATGGTCATTGCATAATGATAAAAGTTTCAATTCATCAACAAGAAATAGCCATCCTAAACATATATGCGCCCAACATAGAAGCACCAACTTGCATATAGCAGCTTCTAGGTAAACTTGAAAAAGATATTGGCTCTAATGCTATCATAACCAGGGACTTAAATACCCCACTCACAACCTCAGACAGATCATCAAGACAAAAATTCAACAAGGAGATCTGGAACCTAAAGGTGACACTTGACCAAATGGACTTAATTAATACCTACAGAACACTTCACCCAACAACCATGGGATATACATTCTACTCATTACTACATGGAAGGTACTCTAAGATTGACCATATCCTCAGCCATAAATCAAGCATAAATAAAATCTATAAGATTGAAATATTGCCATACACCTGCTCAGACAACAGTGGAATAAAAATAAATATCAACACCAACAAAGTTTCCCCAAAACCCACAAAGCATGACACTAAATAGCATGATGCTATACAACTCCTGTGTCAACATAGAAATCAAAACTGAGATTAAAAATACCTGGAAACAAATGAAAATGAAGAAACATCTCACCAAAACTTCTGGGATGTTTTGAAAAGAGTATTAAGAGGGAATTTCATATCTCTCCGAACACACATGAAGAAAATGGAAAAACCATAAATTAACAGTCTAACAAATCACCTAAGGAAGCTGGAAAAGTGAGACCACCAAAACCCCAACTTTAGCAGAAGAATCCAGATCACTAAAATAAAAGCCCAAATCCAGGACATAGAAGACAAAAAGATAATACCAAAATATCAATGAAACAAAAAACTGGTTCTTTGAAGGATAAACAAGATTGATGGACCCTGAGCTAGGCTGACCAAGAAAAAGAGAGAAAAAACCCAAAAAACACAATCAGAAATGCAAAGGATCAAGTCACAACTGACCCTGAAGAAATACAAAAGATTATCAAGGACTACTAGGTATACTTACACAGAAACAAACTTGAAAACCTAAATGAAGTGGAGGACTTTAGCCATTGCCTTGCTAGACTCCAGAGTGGCTATGTGCTCTTTAAGCTGTCACCATGCTTCCTTGCTTTGGCCCCCTCCCCACCTTAGGAAGGTGAATCTTCTCTCTCTCTCTCTATTTACTTCTAAATAAACTATATTTTCTAATCCAAAAGAAAAGAAACAAAGAAATGGAGGACTTTCTGACATCACACAACCTCCCCAGGTTGAAACAAGAAGAAATAGAGACCCTAAATAGATCGATAGCAATCCAGGAAATTGACTATGTCATAAGAAAACTACCTACAAAAAAAAAAAAAAGCTCTGGGCCAGATATCTTTCCAGCAGAATTCTACAAAATATACAAGGAGGAACTGATGCCAATCCTATCGAAAGTATTCCAGGTAATTGAGAAAGATGGAACTCTCCCCAAATCATTTTATGATGTTAACATCACATTGATACCCAAACCAGATAAAGATCCAACAAAGAGAGAGACTGCAGGTCAATATCCTTGAGGAACATGCTAAAATGTTAAAATTTTAAATACATGCTAAAGTTCTCAACAAGATCCTAGCAAAACGTATCCAATAACACATCTCAAAAATCATTCACCACAACCAAGTAGACTTCATTCCCAGGATGCAGGGCTGGTTCAACATTCACAAGACCATAAACATAATTAAGTACATCAACAGATGTAAACAAAAGAACAATAATGCTCTTCCCAAGAATTCAGGAAAAAGATTGAAAATACATAAGAATCAGCACAAAAATTAAAAAAAAAAGACAACAAACAAATAAGCAAACAAAAAAAAAAACAGCAGCAACAACAATAAACTCTATAAGAACCTCATGGCAGGGATAAACTCTCACATCTCAGTAATTAGCCTGAATGTGAATGGACTAAATGCACCACTGAAAAGACATAGAATGGCAAAATGAATAAAATATCATGAGGCAACAATATATTACCTCCAAGAGACTCATCTCACCAGAAAGGACACTTACAGACTCAAAATAAGTGATGATAATATCATTAGACTTGGAAAAAGCCTTTGATAAAATCCAGCACCCCTTCTTGTTAAAAACCCTCGAACATCTAGGCATAGATGGAACATACCTCAAAATAGTAAGAACCGTCTATGAGAAAACCACAGCCAGCATACTACTAAACAGACAGAAATTGGAACCATTTCCCTGAAAACCAGAACAAGACAAGGATGCCCATTCTCATCCATCTTTTTCAGCATAGTTTTGGAAGTCCTAGCTAGAGAAATCAGACAAGAGAAGGAGATCAGGGGTATCTAAATAGGAAAAGAGGAAGTCAAGTTATTGCTCTTTGCAGATGACATGATGCTATACCTCAAAATCCCAAGAGAATCTGTCAAAAACCTCCCTGCATTGATAACGTACTTTGGTAAAGTCTCAGGGTATAAAATAAATGTGCAAAATACAGTAACATTTCTATTCACCAACAATAAACAAACAGTAAACAAACCGAAATAAATAAACAATAAACAAACCCAAAAGAAAAGCACAGTCCCATTCGCAATAGCCACACACATACACACACACAAAAAGACATACCTTGGCATCTTCCTAACCAGAGAGGTGAAAGACTTTTACAACAAAAACTACAAAACACTGCTCAAAGATGGCACAAATGGAAAAATATTCCATTCTCATGGATTGGAAGAATCAACATTGTTAAGATGTCCATCCTACCCAAGGCAGTCTACAGGTTCAATGCAATACCCAATAATTTACCAGCAGCATTCTTCTCAGACCTGGAAACAACAATACAGGAATTCATATGGAAACATAAACGACCATGAATAGTCAAAGCAGTCCTCAGCAAAAAAAAAAGCAAGGTGGGAAGTATTATAATAATAACTTTATTATAAATCTACAATAATCAAAACAGCCTGGTATTAGTACAAGATCAGGCATACAGACCAATGGAACAGGATAGAGATTCCAGAAGCAAAACCTCAATTTCTCAACCAATTCTTCTTCAATAAAGCCTCCACCAGCTACCACTGGAGAGAGGAGAACCTATTCATTAAATGGTGCTGGGAAAACTGGCAGACCACATGCAGAAGATTAAAATAAGACCTCTACCTGTCACCATACACAAGAATCATCTCTAAATTGATCAAAAACCTAAACATAAACCTCAAACTATAAGAAAATTTGAAAACTTAGGTGACACCCTTAAGGAAATTGAAACTGGCAACCAATTCCTGATCAAAACCCCAGGTGTCCATGTCATAAAAGATAAAATAGACAAGTGGGACCTCATAAAACAGATAAGCTTCTGCAAAGCCAGAGAAACCATTAAGAGAGTAGGGAGACAGCCCACAGACTAGGAAAAAATATTTGCCAAATGTATGTTTGACAAAGGCCTAACATTCAGAATCTACAAGGAACTCAAATATGCTGAAAAGAAAAAAACAAACAGCCCTATTGCAAAATTGGCAAAAGATATGACTAGACATTTTCTAAAAGAAAACATATGAGCAGCCAACAGATACATGAAAAAATGCTCAGTCTCACTAGTCAACAAAGAAATGCAAATAAAACTACACTGAGATACCGCCTAACTTCAGTTAGTATGACTATCATCAATAATTCAAAAAACAACAAATGCTGGAGAGGATGCAGGGAAAAGGGAACACTTTTACACTGTTGGTGGGAGTGTAAACTAATACTACCTCTGTAGAAAACAGTTTGGCAATTCCTAAAAGTTCTAAAAATCGACCTTCCATATGACCCCACAATCCCTCTACTGGGAATATGCCCAGAGGAACTCAAATCACTCTATGAAAATGATACCTGCACACATATGTTTATTGCAGCATTGTTCACAATTGCAAAACCATGGAACCAACTGTGCTGCCCGTCAAAAGAGGACTGGTTAAAAAAATGTGGTACATATACACAATGGACTATTTCACAGCCATAAAGAAGTACAAAATTATGAACTTCATAGCAACTTGAAGAGTTTATAATAGAGTCTATAATGCTGAGTGATCTATCACAGAAACACAGAACTGAGTATTACATGTTCTTACTCGTAAACGGACCTTGAACAATTATCGTAATACTATAAGAAAAGGATTGGCAGTAATAGAAAACTGCTGTGGAGGGGTGGTGGGGGAGGCAGGATTGGCAGTAGTGGGAATCTGCCAGGCGGAGGGGGCACACCTCATCAACAAGGGCACCTGCATAATGAACATTTGTATACCTAACCCTGAATTGTACCCCACATCTTTAAAATAGAAACTTTTTTAAAAAGAAAATTCCATTAGCATCCCATAAAATGCAAGCTACTTGACATGTTGCTTTTCTAAGGCTGCTATAACAAAGGGCCACAACTAGGAGGTGTAAAACAGCAGAAATTTATCATTTCACAGTTCTGGAGGATAGACATCCAAGAGCAAGTTTTCATCAGGGTCATGCTACCTCTGAAGACTCTAGTGAAAAGTATATTCTTTTTTCTTCTTTGTATTAGTGGCTCTCAGCAATCTTTATTTTTCCCTAGTTCATAGGTGTGCCACTCCAAGCCCTGAGTTCGTCTTCCCATGGACTTCCTCTCTATGTATCTTCTCCTCTTTGTCTAGTGTGACCTTATCTTAACTAATTACATCTGCAAAGACCTGATTTTCAAACAAGGTATCCTTCTGAAGTTCTTGGTGGCCATCAATTTGGAAAGACCCTTTCAAACCACTATACCTGGCATCCTGTATATAATTCTGTATGAAATATGAATGTTTACATGTACAATGTGCACGCTGAAAAGAGAATGGAGTTTTCAGCACTTTGTCTTTAAACACTAGAATCAGCTGCAGTATCCTGAGACGCAAAACTAGTAATAGCTTAAAACATGAACTGATCCATATTAATATTCTTACCTCTTGCATGAGAAGTAGAATTATCTGTACTTTTTATTCTCTCTCTCTCTCTCTCTCTCTCTCTTTCTCTCTGTCTCTCTCTCTCTCTCTCTCTCTCTGTCTCTGGCACATAGTTAATCCTATTTAACTAAAATGGCATTTGATGTGTAATTCCTCAAGAAAAGATAATGATGGATCATTATAATTATTTTATCTTTTAGTGATTTTTCCTGTGTCTAAATGTTTCCTATTAAATGAATATTACTATTTTATATAGATCAAAATGTTCTAATCTTTACTTGGCAAATTTCAATTTTTTACTTTGCTGTCTCTCACAATTCTATCATAAAGCTCTTTTCTAAAACTTTAGAATTATCACTATTAAAAAATATTTATTATAAATGCTACCAGAGCTATATAAGATCTCATGATCTTAACATATATGAAAAATGTTTATAGAGTAAATTCATTAACTTCTGTATCAAGTGAAGGTGAAAATATTAGGTAAATATGGTGCTTTAAAAAGTCATATACCAAAAACAATAAAAAATTAACCTAATACAAAAATGAAAAAGCAAACCAGAAGAAGTGCTTCTGGAATGATACAGTAAGACCCTCCAGAAATCTGCCTTTTCATAGCAGCAATAAGGATATGCACAAAAATAGTAAAATTCAACTTTTCCAGAACTCAGAAAATTTGTCAAAATCTTTCAACAGTAATAGAAATTTTTATTCAAGAAAAAAAGCTGAACTGACTCAGTAAGAATAGCAAAACATTATGGCATTTTACCTTGTTCTATTTACATCTTTCTACCCCAGCTATTTAGCTGTTTGGTAACTTTGAAAATCAGCAACTTTGAAAACATGGTATGTGAATACTACCAACCTGGAAGAAACAGGAATAGAATGGGTTTGGAGCTCCCCCTAAAATCACATTCCCAGAAAATTGTCACTATTTCTCTGGAAAAGCTTCAATTCCATGATTCTTCAATTTATTAGATGGACTCAGAACATATCCCATTGGAAAAGACTTATTCCCAGAGTGCTTATTGAAACTAATCAGGCTGGGCTCAGAGTCTCAGCCTGTAATCCCATGCCTTTGAGAGGCTGAAGTGAGTGGATTGCCTGAGCCTGCAGATTTGAGACCTGGCTGGGCAGGCGAGAGCTCATCTCTACAATAAAATAAAAAAATTAGCCGGATGTGGTAGCGTGCACCTGTAATTCTGGCTACTCGGAAGGCTGAGGCAGAAGGATCACCAGAGCCCAGCAGGTCGAGGCTGTGGTGGCTGGGAGTGGCCACTGCACTCCAGTCTGGGTGACAGAGTAAGACGCCAACTCAAAAAAATAAATAATAATAATAAAAATAATCAGGAGCAATTGTATAACCTTGCAGCTGGTTGAGGCAGCAGTATTACTTTCAGTAAATAAGAAGCTGGCCAAGAAAAGTTAAAAAGAAAAACTCACAACTAATGGTATCAGGGGCTTTGAAAAGCTCTGCCATACTTTGGATCATCTTGAAGATCATGCATATATGTAGGGCTGTGGATATTCTCAGAAAATACTTAAGAAGGCACTAGTCTTTCTCCTTTGGCTGACCTTGAAGCTCTGTACAAAAAGGAAGTGAAGGTTAAGGCAGAGTTGCAAACTGCCAAGCTTTGAAGGTATGCCCAACAAACACATACAGAGTTCCTTGAAAAAGGATGAGACTTGTTTGCCCAAGGCAGTGAAAAAAAATATTTGTCCAATGATTAGCTGGCAACTAAGCTGATTGATCTGAGACTCCAATGGCAAATGACCAAAAAATATAGACTTTACATAAGTAGTCCAGGAAAGTCATTAAACAAAATGCTGCCATAACAACAATAACAACAACAGCAACAACAACAACAACAGCCAGAAACGACACAAATTCTGAGGGGAATATGAATATAATTCCTAGAGTTGTCACATTAAATTATTTAAATTATCAACTGTTTAAGAAATATACAAAGCCAGGCTCGATGGCTCAGCCTGTAATCCCATGCCTTTGGGAGGCTGAGGTGAGTGGATTGCCTGAGCCCGCGGGTTCAAGACCCACCTGGGCAGGCGAGACTTCATCTCTACAATAAATCAAAAAATAAGCTGGGCATGGTAGCGTGTGCCTGTAACTCTGGCTACTTGGAAGGCTGAGGCGGAAGGATCACCAGAGCCCAGCAGGTTGAGGCTGTGGTGGCCAGGAGCGGCCACTGCACTCCAGTCTGGGCGACGGAGGGAGACTCCAACTCAAAAAAAAAAAAAAAAAGAAATATACAAAGCACAAAAAGAAACAGGTAAGCGGCCTGAAAGAGGAAATAGAGTAGTCAACAGAAACATCCCGATACGCTCCAGCAAGATGGCAACGGGGCAACCTGATCTATGAAACCCTCTGCAAAGGAGAATGCAGAGGGTCTCTGGCTCTCTCCCCAGGGGCTGCAGACCCCAACGTTGGCAGCCTGCTCTTCACACGGAGCTCGGCCATCGCCACCGCTGGGGCATTGCAGCGGTCTGGACAGCCACTGCAGCCACAGACACAGCAGACGCCAGCGCGGCTGGAGCCTCCTTGGCAGCCACAGCCCATCACACCACCCGTGCCTGAGACAATCCATGACTTCAGTCCTTGAAGCCCCTGCAGGCAAGATCTGCTGGGATTGCTGCCACCTTGCCTGCCACTTGATGTCCAGCCAGCCACAAATCTCCTCCCGTGTGCCCTGAGGAAGACTTCCATCTCCAGTCTCTGCCTGGTTCCTGTCCGGCCCCACCCCCTCTTGGGCGAGCAGCGGAGATAGCACCACCTGCTGGCGATTCAAGATAACACCGAAACGGGAGAAACAAGCTTGAAAAACAGACACAGGCCAGATTTGAGTGATGAACTGAAGGTGGTCTGAACTGTCCTACACAGCAGGTCAGGGGCAACTGACCCTAACTGAGAACAGTTTGAAAAGACAGCTAGAAATCAGAACTGAAAGGACATTGGACTTAAACAAAAAGTCTCAGAGTGTGCTAGATTGGTTCTGTTAGTTTAATGACTTAATTCTATTCCTACTGTTTTGTTCCTTTTTTTTTCTTTTCCTCTTTCTTTTCTTCTCTTTTCTCGTCTCTGAAAACCATATCTTTGTATAGAGGAACAGCACACCAATAAGGTGGTTGGTTACCTTGTATGTTAGCATCACTATATATATATTTTTTTTTTGAATGGGAGTTGGTTAGTCTGTGGCCATGGTCTATTGTTTTTATCTGTTTCAGTTTAGGTCTCTCTCTGCATTTGTTGGTACACTCGTCTGTTTCCTCCCTTACCCTCTCTCCACCCACTTCTTCCCCCCAATGTCTGCTCCATTCTCTTCCCTCTGCTAGCCACATTTTATTTCAGGGAGTAAACCTACAGCAAAACTGCACAGACAGATTCCAAGGCAGTGGGAAGTGGGTTTCAGATTATCCATACACCTCTCAGCGAACACCAGGACCTGCAGATAGATTTTGAAACACAGCTACCCCCTTAAGTAAATCTCAAAACTGCAAAAAGACCACCCTGACCTACAGTACAACTCCAGAATTGAGCAAAGTAAGAGGACATATACAAAGAATAGGAAATTGAACAAACAGAAGTAAAAGCAATCCCTTTACCCCTGAATAACAGAATTAAAGAAGACGGTGATGTGGAGGGAAGGAAAAAGTAGGGAGGGGGGAAAAACTGTACAAATGAAGAAAAACCAAAAGAAGAATATAGGTCTCACACAGACCCCTGGGAGATCAGACACTGAGAAAACAGATTCCAGAACACAAACAACGAAGAGCCCCAGAATGACTGGTCACATGCAACAAACCCAGACATCAAGATATTAATAGAGAGAATTTAAAAAATTGAGGAGAGACAAGAGGAAAATAGGAAGGAGCTGATGTCAGAAATAACAGCAGTATAGAATACTGTGATGGAAATAAATAACAAACTAATAAGCATGGAAAGCAGAATTAGCCAAGCAGAAGAAAGAATCTCAGAGCTCGAAGACCAAAACACAGAACTAACCCAAGTTGTCAAAAGCATAGGAAGGAAGCTCAAAAAGACAGAACAAAACCTTCAAGAGATGAATGATCACTTCAAGAGATGGAACCTAAGAGTAATTGGCCTTCCTGAGGCAGAGAGAGAAACAGAGGCCACGCTGGAACAAACATTTCATTAAATCATTCAAGAAAGCTTCCCTCATCTCATCAATGATAAAAAATTCAAACACAAGAGATTCAGAAAATTCCTGCAAGACAACAAATGAGACCAACTCCCAGACACATAATAATCAGCCTAAACAAAGTAGGTATAAAAGAAAAAATCCTAAAGGCTGCAAGAGAAAAAGGTCAGACTACCTACCAGGGAAGACCAATTACAACAGCAGCAGATTTATCTACAGAAACCCTCCTGGCTAGGAGAGCTTGGAGCCCTATCTTCAAAGTTCTAAAATATAAACAATTTCAACTGAGAATAACCTACCCAGCCAAGCTAAGCTTCATCAGTGAGGGAGAATTGAAATCTTTCCCAGATATCCAATGCCTAAGAACCTACGCTGCCACAAGACCACCTCCACAAGAAACACTTAAGAAAGTATTGAACACAGAAGAAAAGGAAAAAAGAACAACGTTCTTCGAAAGAGTACATGCAAAAGATTAAAAAAACCACACACGATCCAACTCTAAAACCAAAAGAAAGACAACACACAAACAGGAAGAACAACAATTCTGTAAAAACATTATGATAGGGATCAACTCTCACATTGCAATAATTAGTTTGAATGTGAATGGACTAAATGCACCACTGAAAAGACATAGGATGGCAAAATGGATAATAGGCAACAATCTATTGCCTTCAAGAGACTCACCTCACTAAAAAGGACACTCACAGACTCAAAGTAAGAGGATGGGAAACAAATTTTCAGGTGAATGGAACACAAAAGAAAGGAGGAGTCGCAATCTTAATCTCAGACAAAATACCCTTTAAGCTACCAAAAATTAAAAAAGATACAGAAGTCCACTACATAATAATAAAAGGTTCAATCCATCAACAAGAAATATCCATCCTAAACATATATGCACTGAACATAGGAGCACCAACTTTCATAAAGCAGGTCCTAGTAAACTAAAAAAAGATATCAACTCCAATACCATCATAGCTGGGGACTTTAAGACCCCACTCACAACCCTAGACAGATCATCAGGAGAAAAAAATCAGCAAAGAGATCCGAAACCTCAATGTGACTCTTGATCAAATGGACTTAACTGACACCTACAGAACCCTCCATTCAAAGACCACAGAATACACATTCTACTCATCACCACATGGAATGTACTCTAAGATTGACCACATACTTGGCCATTAGTCAAGCATAAGCAAATTTAAAAGGTCTGAAATTTTACAGTGCATCTTCTTGGACCACAGTGGAATAAAAATAATCATTAACACCAACAAGATCCCCCCAAAACACACAAAGACATGGACACTAAACAGCATGATGCTAAACAACTCCTGGGTCAATAATGAAATCAAAACAGAGATTAAAAGATAGCTGGAAACAAATGAAAATGAAGAAACATCTTACCAAAATCTCTGGGACGCCATGAAAACTGTAGTAAGAGGGGAATTTATATTCCTAAAAATGCGCATGAATAAAATGGAAGGATCACAAATTAACAGCCTAAGAAGTCACCTAAGGAAGCTGGAAAAGAAAGATCACAAAAACCCTAATTTCAGCAGAAGACTCCAGATCACCAAAATAAAAGCCCAAATCCAGAATATAGAACACAAAAAGATAATACAAAAAAGTCAATGAAACAAAAAGCTGGTTTTTCTAAAGGATAAACAAGATTGATAGCTAGACTGACCAAGAAAAAGAGAGAAAAAGTCCAAATAAACACAATCAGAAACACAAAAGATGAAGTCACATCTGATCCTGAAGAAATACAAAAGATCATTAGAGACTACTATGTACACTTGTATGAAAACAAACTTGAAAACTTTCTGAAATGGAGGACTTCCTGTCATCACACAACCTGCCTAGGTTGAAACAAGAAAAAATTGAGGCCCTAAATAGACCCATAACAATCAAGGAAATCGACCACATAATAAGAAAACTACCTACTTAAAAAAAAAAAAAAAAAAAAAAAGCCCTGGACCAGAAGGCTTTCCAGCAGAATTCTACAAGACATTTAAGGAAGAGCTTATACCAATCCTACTGAAGGTATTCCAGGCTATTCAGAAAGATGGAACTCTCCCAAAATCATTTTACGATGCCAACATCACATTGATATCCAAGCCAGGTAAAGACCCAACAAAGAAAGAGAACTACAAGCCAATATCTTTGATGACATAGACGCTAAAATTCTCAACAAAATCCTAGTGAACCAGATTCAACAACACATTTCAAAAATCATCCATCATGACCAAGTAGGCTTCAACCCTGGGATGCAAGTCTGGTTCAACATTCATAAAACCACAAAAGTAATTAAATACATCAACAGATGTCAAAACAAAAACCACATGATTATATCATTAGATGCAGAAAAAGCATTTGATAAAATACAGCACCCCTTCTTGATAAAAACCCTCAAGCATCTAGGCATACGGGGAACATACCTCAATATAGTAAAAGCCATCTACGAGAAACCCACAGCCAGCATACTCCTAAATGGACAAAAGCGGGAACCATTTACCCTGAAAACTGGAACAAGACAAGGATGGCCACTCTCACCCCTCCTATTCAATATAGTATTGGAAGTCCTGGCTAGAGGAATCAGAGAAGAGAAGGCAATCAGGGGTATTCAAATAGGAAAAGAGGAAGTCAAGTTATCTCTCTTTGCAGATGACGTGATCATGTACCTTGAAAACCCAAGAGAATCTGTCAAAAACCTCCTTACACTGATAAAGGACTTTGGCAAAGTCTCAAGATATAAAATAAATGTGGAAAAGATAATTGCATTTCTTTACATCAATAATCAACAAACAGAAACTCAAATAAAAAACACAATTCCATTCACAATAGCCGCAACAAAAAAAAAAATGAAATACCTTGGCATCTTCCTAACCAGAAATGTGAAAGACTTTTACAATGAAAACTATAAAACACTGCTCAAAGAAATCAAAGATGACACATACAAGTGGAAAAATATCCCATGTTCATGGATTGGAAGAATCAACATTGTGAAGATGTCTATCACACCTAAGGCAATCTACAGATTCAATGCAATACCCATCAAATTACCAGCAACATTCTTCTCAGACCTAGAAAAAACAACACAGGAATTAATATGGAAACACATATGACCAAGAATAGCCAGAACAATCCTCAGCAAAAACAATAACAACAACAACAAAAAAAACAAAGCAGGTGGTATCACATTACCAGACTTCAAACTTTACTAAAAGGTACAATTATCAAAACAACTTGGTATTGATACAGGAACAGGCATATAGACCAATGATATAGATTTGAGATTCCAGAAGCAAAACCTCAATTTCTCAACCAACTCATCTTCAACAAAGCCTCCACCACCTACCACTGGGGAGAGGAGAACCTATTCAGTAAATGGCGCTGGGAAAACTGGCTGACCACATGCAGAAGATTGAAACAGGACCCATATCTATCCCCATACACAAAAATTAACTCTAAATGGATCAGAGACCTAAATGTAAAATCTCAAACCATAAGAACCTTAGAAAATGAAGGACATACCCTCATGAAAATTGGAACTGGCAACCAATTCCTGAACAAAACCCGAAACCCACAGGCCATAAGAGATAAGATAGACAAATGTGACCTCATTAAACTGACAAGTTTCTGCAAAGCCAAAGAAACCATCAAGAGAGTAGGGACACAGCCTACAAAATGGGGAAAAGAGCCGGGCTCGGTGGCTCAGCCTGTAATCCCGCGCCTTTGGGAGGCTGAGGTGAGTGGATTGCCTGAGCCCGCGGGTTCGAGACCCGCCTGGGCAGCGAGACCTCATCTCTACAATAAATCAAAAAATCAGCCGGGCATGGTAGTGCATGCCTGTAATTCCGGCTACTTGGAAGGCTGAGGCGGAAGGATCGCCGGAGCCCAGCAGGTCGAGGCTGCGGTGGCCGGAAGCGGCCACTGCACTCCAGTCTGGGCGACAGAGTGAGACTCCAACTCAAAAAAAAAAAAAAAAAAAAAAAAATGGGGAAAAGGATTTGCCAACTCCAGGTCTGACAAAGACTTAACATCTTGGATCTACAAGGAACTCAAATGTGATGAAAAGAAAAAAACAAACAACCCCATTATGAAATGGGCAAAAGATATGAACAGACACATCTCAAAGGAAGACATCCGAGAAGCCAAAAGACACATGAAAAAATGTTCTACTTCACTAATCATCAAGGAGATGCAAATCAAAACCACACTGAGATACCACCTAATTCCAGTCAGAATGGCAATTATCAATAACTCAAAAAATAACAGTTGCTGGAAAGGGTGTGGAGAAAAGGGAACACTTCTACACTGTTGGTTATAGTGCAAATTAGTGCAGCCTCTGTGGAAAACAGTATGGCGTTTCCTAAAAGCTCTAAATATTGACCTCCCATATGACCCCACAATCCCCCTACTGGGAATATACCCCGAAGAACTCAAATCACTCTATAAAAAGATACCCTCACACATATGTTTATCACAGCATTGTTCACAATAGCAAGAACCTGGAAGCAACCATGCTGTCCATCAAAAGAGGACTGGATTAAAAAATGTTGTACATATACATGATGGAATACTGCGCATCCATTAAAAAGAACAAAATCAGGAATTTTGCAGCAACCTGATGGACCTAGAGTCTATAATACTGAGTGGTCTCTCACAGAAACAAAGATCTGAGTATCACATGTTCTCACTCATATAGGGATCTTGAACATCCAATGTAATACTATAAGAAAATGACTGACAGTGTTGGGAAACTATGGGGGTGGGAGGGGAAGGGAGATTGGATTAACGATAGTAAATATCTGTCTGAGGACGGGGAGACACCTCTTATCAACAATGGTGCCTGAACGGAGCATATTTGTATACCTAACCCTTAACTGTACTCCACAATATAATTTTTAAAAATTGATTTAAAAAAATTTAAAAAAAGAAAAGAAAATGATCTTTTAGGTGAACAGAAAACAGAAGAAGGCATGAGTAGCTATCCTGATATCAATCAAAGCGCCTTCAAGCCATCAAAATTAAAAAGGACACAGAAAGGTACTTCATAATGATAAAAGGTTCAATCCACCAGCAAGAAATATCCATTCTAAACATTTAGATGCCTAACACAGAAACACCAGGTTTTATAAAACAACTGCTAAATCAACTAAGAGACGACATTAACTCTCACACAATCATTGCTGGAGACCTAAATACCCCACTAACAGATTTAGATAGATCATTGAGGCAAAAAAATTAATGAGGAGATCTGGAGCCTCAACCCAACACTCAACTAAATGGACTTAATAGACATCTACAGAACACTTCACCAATAACAACAGAGTATACATTCTATTCATCAGCATAAGGAACATTCTTCAAGATCAATCACATTCTTGGACATAAATCATGCATAAACAAATTCCAATAAATTGAAATGATACCATGCATCTTAAAAATAAAATTGCCAACAACAAAATCCCCCCAAAACACATGAATACAGTGACACTAAGCAACATGTCATTGAACATATTCTGGGTCAACATAGAAATTAAATTAAAACAGAAATAAAAAGATTCCTGGAAACAAAGCAAAGACACATCTTGTCAGGATCTGTGGGATGCCAAGAAATCAGTGTTAAGAGGAAAATTCATAGCATTGCACACACACATCAAAAAACATAAAGATCACAAGTTAACATCCTAACATCATACCTGAAGGAGTTGGAAAGGGAAGATCATCTACATCATAACTTCAGCAGAAGAATACAGATCACCAATATAAAATCACAATTGCAGGATGTAAAAGACAAAGTACCCTGAATTGTACCCCACATTTTTAAAATAAAAACTTTTTTTTTTTTTAAAAAAAGACAAAATACCATAGAAAGGATCACCAACAAAAAAGCTGGTTCTTTGAATAGATAAATAACATTGATGGACCCTTGACCAGATTGACTAGTAAAAAGAGAGAGAAAGTCCAAATAAACACAATTAGAAATGCAGAACTGACCCCTAAGAAATTCAAAAGATTATCAGAGATGCTATATACACCTGTATGCAAATAAATTAGAAACTCTAAAGAAATTGGAGAACTTTCTGACATCACACAACTTCCCAAAGTTGAAACAAGAAGTTGAAATTCTAAACAGACCAATTAAAATCCAGGAAATCAACTCAGTCATAAGAAATCTCCCCCCAACAAAAGCCCCAGACAAGATGTCCTTCCAGCTGAATTCTACAAGACATATAAGGAGGAGCTGATACTAATCTTATTGAAAATATTCCAGGCAATTGAGAAAGATGGAATTCTCTCCTAATCATTTTATGAAGCTAACATCACACTGATACCCAAACCTTGCAAAGACCCAACAAGGAAAAAGAATCACAGGCCAATCTCCTTGATGAACATAGACCCAAAATTCTCAACAAGATTCTAGCAAATTGGATCCAACAACACATCTCAAGGATCATCCACCATGACCAGGTGGGCTTTATTCCTGGGATTCATGAAGGTTCAACATTCACAAGACAATAAATGTAATTCAATACATTAACAGATGTAAAAACAAGAACCACATGATTATAGGTTTAGATGCAGAAAAAGCATTCAACAAAACCAGCATTCTTTCTTAATAAAAACCCTTGAACACCTAGAAATAGAAAGAACATTCCTAGAAACAGTAAGAGTCATCTTACATTTTGCTCAATGGGCAGAAGCTGGAATCATTCCCCCCCGAAACAGGAGCGAGATAAAAATGTCCACCGTTACCTCTTCTGTTCAGAATAGTGCTGGAAATGCTAGCCAGAGAAGTCAGGCATAAGAAGGAAATCAGGAGTTTCCAAATACACTAAGAGGAATTTAAGCTATCCCTCTTTGTGGAAGATATGATTCTATACCTTGAATATCCAAGGAAGATTGTCAAAAGCCCTCTCACACCGATAGAAATGACTTTGACAAAGTTTTGGGGTACAAAATCAATGTGCAAAAAGCAGTTGTATTTCTATTCAACAGCAAAAAGCAGGCAGAGAACCAAATAAAAGGCACAATCCCATTCACAATAGCCACACACACAAAAAAGAAACAAAAAAAGAAACACCTTGGCATCCGCCTAACCAGAGAAGTGAAAGTTCTTTACAACAAGAACTACAAAACACTGCTCCAAGAAATCAAAGATGACAAAAAACAAATGGAAAAACATTCCTTGGTCACAGATCGGTAGAATCAATATTGTTAAGATGTTCACCATCCTACCCAAGGCAATCTACAGATTCAATGCAATACCATCAAATACCAACATCATTTTTCTCAGACCTAGAAATGACAATACAGAAATTCATATGGAAACAAAAAAGAGCACAAATAGTTCAAAAGATCCTCAGCAGAAGGAACAAAGCAAGAGGTATCACATTTCCAGACTTTAAATTTTATTAGAAGGTTACAGTAACTAAAACAGCCTGGTATTAGTATACGAATAGACACATCAACTAATGGCACAGGACAGAGATTTCAGAAGTGAAAATGTGGTCTCTCGACCAACTCATCTTTGACAAAACTACAACAAACAATCACTGAGGAAATATTTAGTAAATGGTGCTGGGAAAACTGGGTGACCACATGCAGAAGAATGAAACTGGTCCTCTACCTATTACCATATACAAAAATAATCTCAAAATGGACCAAAGACCTAAACATAAAGCCTAAACCTATAAGAATTCTGGAAAAACACATAGGAAACACCCTTATGCACATGGAGTAGACAATGAATTCTTGACCAACTCCTCAAAAGTGAATGCCATAAATGCTGAGACAGACAAGTAGAACCTCATCAAACTGAAAAACTTTTGCACAGCAAAAGAAACCATCAAGAGAGCAAAGATACAACCCACAGAAATAGGAGAAAATATTTGCAAATTATGCATCTAACAAATTAGGTCTAACAAATTAGGCCCAACATCCAGGGTCTACATAGAACTCAAATGAAGTGAAAGGAAAAAAACAGTGGAAAAACGTCATGAACAGACACTTCTCAAGTGAAGACATACAAGCTGCCAACAGACATATGAAAAAATGCTCAGCCTCACTAATCATCAGAAAAATGCAAATCAAAACTACAATGAGATACCATCTAGCTCTGGTAATGATGTCTATCATTAATAAGTCAAGAAACAACAGATACCGGTGTGGATGCAGTGAAAAGGGAACATCTCTACACTTTTGGTGGAAATGCAAACTAATTCAACCTCTAAGGAAAGTAGTGTGGTGATTCCTAAAAGAATTAAAAATTGACCTTCCATATGATCCAGCAATCCTCCTCCTGGGAATATACGCAGAGGAACATAAATTGTTCTACCAAAAAGATACCTGTACACACATATTTACTGTCATGCTATTCACAATAGCAAAAACATGGAACCAACCCTATTGTCCATTGAAAGTGAACTGGACTTAAAAAAAAAAATATGGTGCTTATACACAATGGAGTATTATGCAACCATAAAGAAGAACAAAATCATGGACTTTGCAGCAAATTAGATAGAGTTGGAGACCATATACTAAGCTATCTATCACAGAAACAAAGAACTGAATACTGCATGTTCTCATCCATAAGTGGGCCCTGAACAATAATCACATGAACACAAGGGAGAGATCAGCAGTTGCTGAGCACTGTTAGGAGAGGGAGGGAGGAGCGAGGAGGGCGTGTGGCATGTACAAAGGATACCAGTTCCACTACCAAGGGAAGGAGGACCATTTGGAAACCCAAACTACCTATGGAGTTAATCTTTACTCATACTCACATCTCTATAATAAGATTAAATATTTATTATATAGAAAGGACCTTGTATATGTATTCACTTATTCCATAGATTATGAGGGCCTGGTACTAGAGATACATCGGTGAAAAAAGTAGATTAGAATCCCTATACATGAAGAGCATATCCTCTCTTAACTATCTGAAGACAAAGGTTTAGATTGACAAGTCAAATTTGCCAATAGCCAGGTAAAATTCAAAGCAATTTTTATTTAAGGTTGACTTGTAAGCACCTAGAAAAGATAGTAGCTATTGCTTAAAGTGATTGTAGATTCAAATAAAAAACACACAGAGGAATCAACTCATTCCCATTACATTTTTGAGACCATAAAAATGACAAATATAGTGCCTTACACTTGAGTCTAAGTAGTCCAACTGCGCAATTATAGGAATGGTGCTACAGCTTAAAGCACTCTGTGTGAAAAGCCTTAAGGAGTTTAACTGACCACAAGATCAATATGAGGAAGTAATATAATATGGATACATTGAAAAAGAAGAAATTTTTTTTCAATTTTAAGGCTATCTTAGGAGGGTGTATTCCAGAACAAGTGTGGTAATACTCTGGATCAATTTTGTGCCAGATATTGTATGACCCTGACAATTCAGAAAGAAATATGAATAAACCAGAATACTTCTAGAGAAGAGCAATCACTATAGGGATGTATGTGTGTGTGAAAGATAATGTTATATGATAAAAGAGGATTTCTTAAAGAAACTAGAAATCCGAGATGCAGAGACTATTTGAGTCTTTGAGGGAAAAATAAGATCTGAAGGATCACTATGGAGGAATGTATTCAGTCAACTGTACCCAAGTGGACAGACGTCAGAGCAAAGGACTGAAACTAGAGAAAGGCAGTTTTATGTTGAATGTGAACAAGAGCAGAAAAAAAATGAAGTCCATGCACTTGTGTAATTTTTGAACTTGGTACCTATTGAATGCTTCCCATAGAAGCTGGATGGGGGCAATTTCCACGTCATTCCTATCTGTCTTCTTTTGAAAATACAGCCCCTTTTACTTTTCTCTTGTGTTCAAGATCTCAGATTAATATTTTGAGCAAATTTATATAGACTTGAAGTATGTAAGTTTAGAACAAATAAAAATGAATGCAGGTAATCTTCCAACCGGTAGGTTTTATTATTGCTACTGGTAATAGAATCAATTACTTTCTCTTGGGAAACAACCAAGAATGCATTCATAAGTTAATTGGTGAATATCAAAATTCATTTTTCCTTTAAAAACCAAAGCTTTATGTCATGACTAGTTGTCCTCAAAGCATCTTTACATCATAAAATTGATGACAATTGACATGAAGAACATAAGGGAGGCTTATAAAAACCTATCCCTTTCTTGAATGCTGTGTTGACACCAGAGATGGCAAATAGATTTATTTTCTTATATCAACTCCACTTGGTTGGCAATAGATACCTAGATATCTGTGTTTAAGATTCTGAAGCAGAGTCTGTGATCACTGGGAAAATTACCATGATAGGCGTTATCTACCACTGATAGAGAACCTGAGTTTTGTTACACACATGTCACAAACCAGACACTCCTGATGAAATCAAATCATTCATTGAGGTGAATTCTAGTTCATCCTTGCAGATTTCCGTTTGCACTTGACCCTACTACTTCATATCTAGCTTCCTGGTGGCTGACCTAACTGACTTATGGCAAGTAAGGCCCCAAACCAGCCTTGAATTAACACCTTGTACTTTTACATAAGGTCTACATGGCTCATAATGGTCCTACTCTCATCAAACTCTGATTGAGACATGGGATGAAAATCATACACAGGATGGAAACAAATGTGAAAGTTTAAACAAACATATAGTATTTTCTATTATTTAATAGTACCTAGTGAGAACAAACATCTAATGATGTATACTAAATAACCATTTAGGCATCACAAAGGTCTACACAGGCTCTGGCTGTAGCCAAATGTTGACACAGTCCACCCAGTGTTACCATAAATAGGAAATACTGACATGCATTTATTCCCAGGGATTGCTTGTTTATTGGATTAAATGGAAGTAAAATATGAAGCTTTATTTCTAAAGATTAATTTGGGAGTTCATTTTAAGGATAATATCTGTACCCAGTGCAATAGTAAAAAATCTTTATTTGTGAGAAAAAAGTAGGGATCAGATCCATTTGTCTTCTTGATAATGGGAAAAAACATTTTTTTTTAAAATTTGTAAATGCAAAAGTATTAACTTTTTTTTTTTTTTTTGAGTTGGATTCTCACTCTTGTCACCCAGGCAGGAGTGCAGTGGTATGCTCAAGGCCACTGTAGCCTCGACCTGCTGAGCTTAGGTGACCCTTCTGCCTCAGCCTTCCATGTAGCTGAAACTACAGATGCACGCCATCACGCCTGGCTAGTTGTTTTTTTTGTGTGTGTGATTTATTGTAGAGATAAGGGCTCATCAAGTTGCCCAGGCTGGTCTCGAACCCCCAGTCTCAGGCAATCCTCTCATCTCGGCCTGCCAAAGTGCTAGGATTACAGGCTGAGCCACTGTGCCCAGCCAGTATTAACTTTTTAAAATATACATTGAAATAAAAAGAAATACTACCTTAAATGATGTTTTCTCTTCAGAGTTATTATTTAAAAGAAATAATATAGTTGTCACATAAATAGTATTTGTTTTTCTTATGTTTGTTAATAGCTATAGGTAACTGGTTAAACAAAATTCACTTCTCTTTCTGCCTCTCCTGTTCTCTCACTCTTTCCTCCCTCCCCTTCCCCCTCCCTATCTATCTCCTCCACAGGAAAAGCAGGGAATAGACCCCGTGTTAAGGTCTGATGTAATTGAATAAATTGTCCATTTGGTATAATGGTAAATTTGTAGAAGTCCCCCACCCTATAGTGGACAGTTTATAATGTAAAAAAAGTTCTTATTTTTACCTGCAGCTATTGTCAAAATTTTCACAAGAAACTGCTGCAGCATTTCTGCTTACCTATGTGCAGCTCAATTTCTACAGCTAGTTTGAAGAAGATGCCAAAATCCATATCTGAAAAGAGATAAATAATAGTTTTCCTATTCCTGAAATGTGTGCATAACTCAAACTCAATTTTGACTAAGGGACAAAAATGGAATTCAGAGCTCACAGTGAGTTTACTTCATGAATGCAGCAGCATTTTGACATTTTCAATTGTATGCTCAATTTCCTACTTTAAAAATATCCTAAAATTCATCAAGCATTAAGCCCTGCTGGGTAGTGACAAGATGTGCACACAGCAATGCCCAAAGTAGTGGCCAAGTCTTTTCCTTAGGGATATTCCTAATTAAATCTGCTTGGTGCCTGCAAGTGGCTTGAATTGTTCTATATAAAGAGCACCATGAATTCTAAATCTTTATGGGGTAAAAATGTGATGGGCTAAAAAGAAGAAAAACTAACTGCAAATAGGGAAAAGTGAAGATGTCTCTGGGATTGATCAAGTAAACAGAGAAAACAAAGATTTCATATTTAATTTTCTCTTTCTATTCTGCTTGAAATTCAGTTTTTTTTTTCTTTGTCTCTCTAGTTAAATCATTCTTAAAACCTCAAGATGCATCAGCATTACCTAGGAAACTTGGTAAAAAAAAAAACCAAAAAACGCAGATTTTTGGGGCACCAATTATGTGAACTGAATCCAGAATAAGTCCTGAGAATCTGTTTTGTACTAAGAGCTTCAGAAATGATGGCACATGGTACAGTGACAAATGGCAATGCAAATTTCCTAAACAATAACACAAAACCTTAAAGTAAAAAAAAAAAAACAAACCTGATGAAGAATTAGCACAGAGCAGTCCTAGATAACTTTATGGCATAGCTCTCCCTTTGTACTTTCTGTACCATTAGTAACAATTAAGAAAGAAGGTTCTTAGTCCCTTCCATATGTGAAAATTACCAGGTGTTAAAGCAAAAGTACAGATTCTTAGACTTTGCCCTCCCGCATCCAGAGATTTTATTCAATATATTTGACCTGGAACCCAAGAATGTCAAAACTGTCCCCAAGAAAATTTTATTAAATTGATTAAGAGTAAAAAAATAAAATACACCTAGGCTTGCAGCACAATCAGCAGTAATCATTGAGTCAACTTGCCCTTTGACCCACTTCCTTGTAGCAAGTCACTGCATACCACCCCAGGATAATGCAACTCTCGTCACAAGACTCTGTTCCTTTTCTGTTTTATAGATAAAATATAAGACACCAGACATTATGAGATGATTCGCTTTTTATATGAGTTTCTCATTTTGATTCTACATACCCATAAAATTAATGGTACCTACTAATCTGAAGGGCCCAGCAAGGAGCTGACTCATGGAAGAATGCAGTTTCTACATCCTGATGATTTCATCTCCCTTATCCCGACCAACTGACTCCAATCTTCCAGCCCCTCACCCTTCACAATCCCCTGAAACAACCTTGCCTAGAACCCCTTGAAGAGGTGATTTTGTGGCTTGAGTATTCCTCCTGTCTCCCTGCTTACCAGTCTTGCAATTATTTAGCTCTTTCTCTACTACAAATCCCGGTTGCCTCAGTGTTTTGATCTCTTGCTCCACAGTGGACATATAACCCTGGCAGTCATGTAGCAATGTTTACTGTTAGCTCAACCCCATGTGATTCTGCTGTGAGTGTCTCATGAAGTACACTTGGTAATATTCTGGGTAAGAAATGCTGTTGACATAGTATAGGCACCAATGAGGTAATTATAACACCTTTATGTATTCAATAATTTGATATCCCTTTTTAACAGTAGAAGAAGGGGCTCTTTTCCTGAAATTGTATACTATCACAAATTTATTGGGAAGGAATTAACCCACAGTATGCTATGAAATACTAGGGTTTTGTGGTATTTTTTCCCCATAAAACGAATGCTCATTGAGTATTTCTGTTAGGATCTTCTCCATCTAGCAATAAAAAAATTAAATCACTTGTAATATTTCAAAAATAAACTTGGCTAATGAATTTAAATACACCAGTATTATCTCTGTGTTCAGAGATAAAATAGTGTCACCAGGACTCAGTTTCTCCTTATCCCTTGTCTTTGTCTTCTGCATGCTAACTTCTTCCTCTGATGTCAAACACTCTACATTCGTGGCAAAAGTGGTTCAGGAACTTCAATCTCAACGGTTTATTGGGTTCAAATCTAGTGGAAATAATTTGGAGTCTTGTCGATCAATTCCTGCAAAATCTTGAGAGGTATTCAAATTGGCCAAGCATTTGGGTAGTGGAATTATGATACAATGACTGGCTTAGCCTTGGTATACATGTATGGGGGTGGGATACTACCCCCAAGATGATACATACTGAGAGAGCGTAAAAGATGCATCCAGTTGGTTGAATGTTGTTTATTATTGCCAGAAGGAGAAGCGATGGATCTGGAGAGATATCCCTAGGAAATACCCACTATAATATTGTGTATGAAGAGAAGCAACCTGATAACTTGCAGCCTTTGTGCCTGCAAGGTTGCCAATTATCTGGTTTTGAAAGACAATCTAATATCTTGAAGTGTCTTGCTAGCAAACACTACAAAACATGTATTGGAGATATCAGTACTTGGAGGTTTTAATTAAGCCAGTTTGATTATTACCTTGGTGGAATAAGTGGTTTGTACTTGAACTCATTGCTAATCTCCTAGAATATGTCGTGAGGAATCTTGGTAGGTATACATGTAACCCTTACCTAGGGGTTTTTAACCCTTTTCTGTACCCTAGATCCTCTTGGCTGTCTGCAGAAGCCTATGGGTGGACCCCTCTCAGAATAATGTTTTTTAAAACATAAAATGAAATGTATTAGATTATTAAAAAAAGTTATGTTAAATAGTTATCAAAATATTATAAACAAATGTGTGATATAGAAATATGTGCTGTTTTAATCATTCATTAAATTATTTAGTAAAATAAATACTTTTTTTCCTTTTTACTGGCTCAGTTCATAGACCCACTGAATTTCGGGGTGGGGGGAAATTCGTGGACTCCAGGTTAAGAATTCTTGTCACTTAGATGCTGGTAGCCTCTTGGCAAAAATGGCCATCTAATTCTCCAGTGTAAAGTCCTCCAGTAATTTTCAGCTTCCCTCAGGATAAAGTCTGAAATCCTTAGCATGACACATAGGCCTACTGCCACCTGCCAAGACTCAATCTCTAAAGCTCCTCCACCTTGTCCTTTAACCTCAGATGATACTAGAGGATGTACTGCTCCAGGAATGAGCAGCGTTTTCTTACCTCTAGGAATCTGCATATAGCAGGCAACTGCTTAGACAAGCTCTACCTCCCTTTTTGCTATTTTACCTGGCAAAATATTTTTTTAATCCCTTAGGAATCAGACTTAATTCCACTTAAGACTGGGCTAGCACCCTGGTATAGCACTTTCATTCTGTACAAGTTGATAAACCAGAGAATCAGTATGGCAAAACCCCAGGAAAGGTCTCAAGCATAATAATAGAACACTTACTTTCTTACCTACCCCTAGCAATGTCAAGTTATCAGGCAAGGGTTCCTCTACATAGTAATGAGACAAGAGATAGCTAGAAGAAGGCTAGGCAGACAGACAGGTGGGTCCTCTGTAGCAAATTCCCCGCAGGCCTCTCAGGCTCAGCGTAGGTAAACAAGCTCCCTGTGAGCCTCTCAAGTTAGAGCATAAGTACTCACTGCTGGGATCGAAAAGCAACCAATCAACTCACCATTAGACCCCTACCTCCTGCTGATTGGTCCTTAATACTGACCAATCAGAACAGCTGCAGCTCACAGCTAGTGCTAGCCAATCGACTTGGACTTAGGACTATATAAGCAACAGGTTTTTGACCCCAGATGGGCAACCTCTTCAGGTCCGCTCCTGCTGTGGAAGCTTCTCTGTCCTCTCAATAAATTCTGCTTTCTCACTTTCTGGTTGTTTATATTCCTCATTCTTCCAGGGCACGAGACAAGAACTTCGACCCTAAGGATCTACAACCTGAAGAGTTGCAGAAGATAGTTGGAGCTGAAGAGCCGTGCACTCTAGAGACTGGTTTGCCAGTCATCAGAGCCTGCTGTACCAGGAGATCTTCCTGGAAGAAGGCGAGATTGATTCCAAAGCCGAGACACTCCAGGGCTAGGCTTGCCAGCCCGCCGAACCAGCAACACTTTCAGGGCTTGGCTTGCCAGTTCATTAGAACTGACACTTCTGGGGCTAGGCTTATCAGCCCCTCCCGACTGCCCTCTCTGGGGCTTGGGTGACTGACCCATTGAGCTGACACTCTTGAAGTTCAGACTGACCTGAAAAATCCGCATCAGTAAGTGTCCATCTTCTGAAACTGTTTGAATAAATTTCTCAATTCTTGTGTCAAATGCTGGTGTAAAAATAATTGCAGTCTTCTATCTAATAATAAATGTCTGGATTAAAACAGATGAGTTATTGAGTGATGAGTGAAACTTCTGTGTATTTGTACATATTTTAAATTGTACCATCAAATAGACAACATAACTCTTCGTAGTTATTTATCATTTATGATATTCCTGGCACAATTGTCTGTATGTTTTGAATATTACCTCATTTAATTCTCACAGCAGTTCTCTAAAATAGCAACGATTCTTGTTCTCAGGAAACGAATGTTTTGAGATGTTGAAAAACTTGCCCAAAGTCATATAGCAGGTAAAGGATTTGAATCCAGGAGGCAAGGAGTCAGAGTTGTCATTTTTTTTTTTTTTTTGAGTCAGAGTCTCACTCTGTCACTCAAGCTGGAGCACAGGGGCACGCTCATTGTGACTACCACAACCTCCGTCTGCTGGGCTCAGGTGATCCTTCTGCCTCAGGCTTCCAAGTATCAGGAACCACAGGTGCATGCCACTACACCTGGCTAATATTTTGATTTATTGTAGAGACGAGATCTTGCCAAGTTGCCCAGGCTGGTCTCGAACCCCCGCCTTTGCCTCCCAAAATGTTGGTGAGAGCCACCACACCCAGCTAGAACTCTCATTCTTATACACGGCATAGTATAACATTGAATCTTGTCAGTAAACTCCTATTTCACATATGCATACAATGGAAGTATATGTACACATACAAACGTATACATATACAATTTTTGCATAAATTGTTCTTATCACATTTTTTCTGGTTAAGCATCCTGACTACTATGTAGATTGTGTTAACAACTCTTCATATCTAAGAATTAATATAATTTGAGCCTGGAATAGCTATGGAAGTAAATGTTCTAATTGTGTATGCAGCATTTTTTATTTTCCTGCCTGTACTATTTCTCTGCCTTATCAATTTTTACCGGAATATCTCGAACTAGTGCTAGACAAATAACATTATGGAACTTAGAGATAACAGACCTGCATTCAAATCTTAGCTGTCTCCTACACCTTAAGAACTAACCTAATTACTCTGTACCTTAAGTTCCTCATGGGTAAAAATGGGAAGCATGAGCCCTGGTAAAACTTAAAACTTAAAGAATAAACTTTGCTATATTTAGGGTTTTCTATTTCCATTACTATTTTGATAAAATTTTAGGAATTTAAGGTATAAGTTTCCTTTCAGGCAAAATGTATTCTGTCTCTTGCAGTCCTTTGTAAAATGGCCTCTTCTCTCTACTTTTAAGAAGTAGGATACACTTATATATGAATTTATTTTCCAGGCTTCATTATTTTCATCCTATCAGTATGATCCTTGTCACATCTCAATATCACCTATTCAAAATATTATTAATTATTCTTTACTTCTAACTTGACCCACTTTTTAATTTATGCAATTAAAAGAGAAACTATAATATCTGTAAACTTACTGGTAGATTTTTAAAAATCATATTAAGATAAATAAAATGCAAAGGAAAATCATTAAATACAAATAACCACTCAAATAACTTCTTATATACCAGTGGTGGTACGTGCACATCCTTGTAGGAAATGCTAGCATGAGGCTATCATCTGAAAGAGCCCTCTGTCAAATCTCTGCTAACTAAAGTGCCTGGCATGAAAAGGGACCTGCTTACTCCCTGGAGTTCACTGTCGACTTCTCCAGTCCAGTGCACATGGCTGACACATGCAGCTTTGACCCATGGCAGTATGTCTGCCCACGTGTCAACCACGGTTATTGTCAGATACTAAAGACAAAGCAAGCCCTTGGTCAAACTACACAGTGAAACGATGGTATAACATCAGCAGTGTACTCTCTTCCTTTTCCAATTTTCTTACCTCCTCAAAATTATAGCTGCCAATATGCTTCACTTACCACTCTTCACTGCATGCCCAATTATGACTTGTCCTCTGTATGCAGAAACCCTTACTGGAAGAAATCATTTTCATCCATCTATATTCATTACCTCTGTTCTGCTTCAAAATTTTAGAACATAGCTTTCCAAGGTAATATCCTCTCAGATACATGACTAGTTGCTTTCTTCTCTAATGTACTGTTTGTCAGTGAGTTTCCTAATTGATAATAATGTGGCCAAATTTCTCAGCCTCAACTAGTGAAGGCTGTGGATTTTAATATGGGGATGGCTTTGCATCATTCTTTTCTTCTGTAATGATAAGTGTCCTAGAGAGAAGTTTAGTACTCTTCCAGAGCAGATTTTTTTTTGGTTAGAGAAACCGCCAACATAATCCTTCAGGTCATATCATATGTAGCCTAGAAATTCTGAATCTTTTGGTTCTTAGGTTCCATTAATTTTTCTGTAAAAGAATCTGGGAGAAACCTTGAATGGATATTACTGTGTAAAAGAAGTCACAGCTTGATACCTTATTTCTTTTTAACACTGAATGATATGCTACTCTCAGGCTGTACCAACATTTATTTATCCATTCATAAATGTTGAAGGACATCTTGATTGTACTCAAGTTCTGGCAATTAAGAATAGAGTTGTTATACACATCCTGTACAGGATTTTGTGGGGACATATGTTTCAACTCACTGCAGTAAATACCAAAGAGGAAAACTGGTTAATCTGATGGTATGAGTATGTTTAGTTTTCCAAGAAATTGCCAAATTGTATTCTAAAATAGCTGTACAATTGTGCAGTCCCACCAGCAATAAATGAGTGCTCCTGTAGCTACACATCTTTGTCAGCATTTGGTATTGTGTTTTGGATTTTAGCCCTTCAAAAATAATAGTATCCAATTGTTTATTTTAATTTGCAATTCCCCAATCAATATGATACTGAGCATGTTTTCATATACTTATTTGCCATGTATATATGTCTTCTTTGGTCAAGTTTTTTGTCCACTTTTTAATATGGTTGTTCAATTTCTTAATGTTGAGTTCTAAGAGGTTTTCATATGTTTTAGATAATAGTTTTTTAATCAGACATGTCTTTTGCAAATATTTTCTCCCTGTCTGCAACTTGCCTTCTCATTCTCTTGAAATCATCTTTCATAGAGCAGAAGTTTTTAATTTTAATGAAGTCCAACTTATCCATTTTTCCTTTTATGGATTGTGTTTTTAGTGTTACATTTAAGAGGTCATCACCAAATCCAAGATCACCTAGATATTTTTCCTATGTTATCTTCTGGAACATTACTATTCCATGTTAACTTCAGAATTAGTTAGTATATATCCACAAAATAACCTGCTGGTATTGTTACAGAAATTGTACTGAATGTATAGATCAAGTTGGGAAGAAATGACATTTATATCTTCTTTGATTTCATGTAAAAGCATTATGTCATTTTACAATTATAGATCTTTTGTTTGTCTTATAAAAAAAAAAATCTGGGATCCTCAAATAAATAAACAAGCAAAATTGTCCCTTAAATATTTTTAAGCATCTGTTTGAGTTCTCATTTTTTGGTAAAGTTTACAAATATAAAGTAGAAGTAAAATAGCTGGAAGTAAATTATATTACAACTTCCTAACCATTTCTAATGAAAGTGTAGATCTGACCCAGACTATTTCTGCCTCCTATCAGTGGCAGCCTGTGTCCAGTTGAGAAGCAACATTGGTTGTGTGTAGGCAAACATGAGACATGAATGAAGTGGAACCAAGTTATGGGACTTGCTTGGGCCCCTCACAAGGTTCTAGGAGGAGTCCAGCAATGTGCTCACAATGTGGTTTTGAAATTTATTTTTAATTTTTTTTAGAGATGAGATCTTCCTCTGTCACGTAAGCTGGAGTGCAGTGGTGTGATCATAGCTCACTGTAGCCTCAAATTCCTGGATCCAAGCCAACCTCCTTCCTCAACCTCCCCAGTAACTGGTACTACAAGGGTTAAGCCACCATGCCTGGCTAATTTTTTGTTATTATTATTGCTGCTGTTGTTATTGTTATTATTATAGTATAAAAATTAAGGAGTCTTGCTCTGTTACCCAAGAATTTATAAAAATCAGGCATTTTGACCTCAATTAAGACCGCTATCATTCAACTCTGACTTGTCCAACATATTTCCTCCCTATTGAATGACTTCAGAGTGGCCATAATTGAGTGTGGTGTCGACTAAAGGAGACTAAGTTGGGGGTATACCTTGTTTGGGTTTATGTGGCTCAAAGTCACTGCAAAGTATCTAATAAACTTACTAGGTTATGGCTAGCCATCCCGGTTTAGAAATGGTTTCCATGGCGTTCCTACTGCCAGTTTTTTGGGCATCTTGACAAAAAGGCACAAAGTCAGATTTGTGTCAAAATATTAGTAATATATTATGTTTTTTATCTGAATTATGAGATGTTTGTGTCATTTGTCAGATTTTTAATATCTATAATTTACGGTGATATCTTTTCTCATTCCCAATAGAAATTCCCTCTAATATCTAGTTTTGTATTAGTAATTTTGTCTTTTTCTTACTAACTGAGAAGCCACAAATTATACATACTTCAAGCCCTAAAATTCTACCTTTGGGCTCTAGCTATTACTTCTCCCACAACTGGGACTGATGAGACCACCTCAACAGACTTTGCTTCATATGAGGCAGATTTTGCAACTGTGCTTAGTTTCAGAAATTTTACTTCTGGGATGCCAAGTGCTTATTTATTATGTGGCAATCAATTAGCAGAAATACCCCGTGCTATCTCAACTTCTACCACCACGTACTGCAGCAAGAATGTGTCTTACAAGGATGGCTATTTGTTTACCACTTTTTTTCCTCAAGAAATTTTCATTTTGGTTTATTTCCTTTATCCTTAGGGCACTCCTCTTCAACTAGTCCCCTTGATATTCACTTTCTATCTTCTCTGCCTTGGAACAATTTCCCAAAGATTTAATTAGGTTTCACATCGGTAAAGTAGTTCTTTGCTTTGGCAACTCTGTTTGTAAACAGGAAAGTCTTTTATCTTTGGCTACCTAGAGAATTTACTACTCAACATCTATTTTCTCATCCAGTCTATTATTGTCAAGTTGAGATTTATGCATGACTATATTTTTGCTCAAAGTTGCCTTACCTCAGGGTCTAAGACTCAATGACATATATGTCCCTTTCACTTCAATATAGGATCCATTGTTGGTCAAAATGCCCAAAAGACTCTCTACATTTCACTTCCAGCTTTCATTACTTTGTAGATTTTGTACTTAAAACATTCTTAAATAAAGTGTTGAATTTTTTTTCAAACTTTCAAGATTTTGTTTTACTTTTTAATTTTTTTCTTTACTCTGCAACTCTAGTCAACAAAAGATGGTTTAATGCAGTTATAAAATACACATTTTACCAATCACTAATCAATGTTTGTTCACATTTCACGTTGCAAAAGTGCTGTACTATTATTTTTTATAAACACTGGGTGTTTTACTTCATTACACTGACAGATGTATCTTTCTTCATGTTTCTTAAAATGTTTCCATCTCTTACTCACTCATTCCAGTGGTTATGAAAAATCACTAGTGTGGTATAATCCAGTGATCTTTTATACTTGCTTCTGAAATAAGTCTCAATAAATCCGTTTTTAATAAAAATAGATTGTTTAGTTTAGCTGAAGTCTAACCTGAACTTTCTTTTTATTTTACAACTTATTGCTGAAAATGATTTAAAAACACATTTATCTACTTTCGTGTGTTATCATAACATATTTGACATGATTTAATTAAATCTTATTTAGTGTTTGAGGATTTTATTGTGCATAAGGTAACTATTCTGATCAATTCTAATTGTACAACATTTATAGAAACTGCGAATGTCAACTGGGCAAAACTCAGAGTCAGATAACCCCAGAAATGACTTAGGAAGTTAGAAATAAAGACAAGAGCAAAATATGTTCCTTATTTTAATTTTTTTCCCCTAGTAAAAGAATACTATGAACTATTAAAAGTGTGAATCCCAGTTAGAGATTTAATTCCTATGTGCTGATTTTCAATATGCTAGATTTGCTGTCTAAATTACTTTGAGCCCAGTATTGATTTAAGTTTGCATTCTGTTAGAACAAACAGGTAATAAAAAGGAAAAGAAACTGAAGTGTTCTGATTGGTCTTAAACAGTACAACAATACCTGAGCATTCAGTACTAAGCTGTCCTACCTCCCTAAATGCAACAGTTAAAAAATCATAAATATAGCACTGTACATGTAGGTGGTACTTTTCTGTTTATAAAGCACATTTACATCCATTGTTTAATTTTATTTCCACAATTACTCAGTGGAAGAAGGAGAGAAGATGATATATCCTCTTTCCACAGAAGATAAAAATGATGTCTTGGGAAGTTGATTGTTACATGGGAAAAACAATTACAGGCACACCACATTTTATTACCCTGTGCTTTATTGTGTTTTTTGACAAATTGAAAGTCTGTGGCAACCTGCAACCGTGTTTCTAGCAAGTTTGTAGGTGCTCACTTTGTGTATCTGTGTCCCATTTTGGTAAATGCTCACAGTATTTTAAAACTTTTTATTATTATTATATCTCTCATAGTGATCCTTGATCAGTGACCTTTGATGTTATTATTGTAATTGTCTTGGGGGCAACAAACTGCACCCATATAAGAAGGCAATGTAGTTGATAAAGTATATGTATGTTCTGACTGCTTCACCAACTGACTGTTTTCTGCTTCCTGTCTCTTCCTTTTCTCATGTTTCCCTATTACCTGAGACTCAGTGATACTGAAATTAGGTTAATTCATACCCTTACAATGGTCTCTAAGTGTTCAAAGGAAAAAATATTCATACATCTCACATGTAAAATCAAAAGCTAGAATTGTTAAACTTAGTAAGGGAGGCATGTTGAAAACTGAGACGGGTCAAAAGCTACTCTTGTACCAAACAGTCAGCTAAGTTGTGAATGCAAAGCACAAGTTCTTGAAGGAAATTAGAAGGGCTTTCCAATGAATACACAAATTATAAGAGAACAAAACAACCTTATTGTTGAGATGGAGAAACTTTTATCGGTTTAGATAGAAGATAAAGCCAGCCACAATATTCCCTTCAGGCAAAGACTAATTCAGAGCAAGACCCTGATGCTCTTCAATTCTATGAAGGCTGAGAGAGATGAGGAGCAGAATAAAAGCCTGCAGCTAGCACAGGTTAGTTATGAGGTTTAAGGACAGAAGCCATCTCCAGAACATAAAAGTACAAGGTGAAGCAACAAGTGCCGATGTAGAAGCTGTGACAAGTTATCCAGAAGATCTAGCCAAGATAATTGAGGAAGGGGGTTACACTAAACAACAGATTTTCCCTGTAGACAAAACAGCCTTCTACTGAAAGAACATGCCATCTAGGACTTTCAAAGCTAGAGAGAAGTCAATGCTTGGCTTCAAAACTCCAAAAGACAGGTTACCTTTCTTGTTAGAAGATAATGCCCTGACTTGAAGTTGAAACCAGCATTCAACTACCATTCTAAAATCCTGGGGCCCTTAAGAATTATGCTAAATCTATTCTGCCTGTGTTCTATAAATGGAAGAACAAAGCCTGTATGACAGCATATTTGTTTACAACATGGTTTACTGTATATTTTAAGCCCACTGTTGATATCTATTGCTTAGAAAGATTCCTTTCAAATTATTACTGCTCAGTGCCAATGCACTTGGTCACCCAAGCACTGTGATGAAGATGTATAAGGAGATTAATGTTGATTTTATGCCTGTTAACACAACATTCATTCTACAGCCTATAGATCAAGGCGTAGTTTCTACTTTCAAGTCTTATTCCTTCAAAAATGCATTTCTTAAAGCAATAGCTAGATAGTTATTCTTCTGATGGATTTAGGAAAAGTAAGTTGAAAACCTTCTGAAGGATTCATCATTCTAGCTGCCATTAAGAACATTCATGATTCATGGGAGGAAGTCAAAATATCAGCACTAACATGAATTTGGAGAAAGTGATTCCAACCCTCATGACTAACTTTGAGGGCTTTAAGACTTCAGGAGAGGAAATAAGTGCAGATGTAGTGGAAATAGCAAGAGAACTAGAATTAGAAAAAGGATCAAAAAGAAATGGTGCTTGAAGACATGACTGAATTGTTGCTCTAGCAGATGAGGAGTTTCTTCTTACAGATGGGCAAAGAAAGTGGTTTCTTGAGATGAAATCTACTTCTGCAGAAGATGCTATTAAAATTGTTGAAATTACAATAACTTAGAATCTTTAGAGTATTTCATAAGCTGAGTAGATAAAACAGTGGCAGAATTTGAGAGGATTGACTCCAATTTTGAAAGAAGTTCTACTGTGGGCAAGATACTGTGAAGCAACATCACATATTACACAGAAATCTCTAGTGAAACTAAGAGTCAGTCAATGCAATCAACTTCATTACTGTTTTATTTTTAAGAAATTGCCACAGCCATCCCAGCCTTCAGCAATCACCACCCCAGTTAGTCAATAGCCATCAGCACTGAAGCAAGACCCTCCACCAGCAACAAGACAACTCGATGAAGTCTCAGCTGATTGTTAGCAATTTGTTTAGCAATATAAACTTTTAAAATTAATCTATGTGCTTTTTTGGGGCAAAATGTTACTGAACACTTTGTAGACTATAGTACAGCATAAACAACTTTTATATGCATTGGGATACCAAAAAGTAGCGTGACTTCCTTTATTTCAATATATACTTTATTACAGTGGTCCAGAACCATACCCACAATATCATGGTGCATTGTATAGAATTCAAAATTATAAAATTGTATACTATGGAAAGTGATTTTCTGTCTCCTGTCCTTCATCTATGTGGTTTATTTTCCCTAGAGGCAAGTGTTGCTGCTAATGTCTTGTGTAGCCTTCCAGAGTTGTGGATCAGCCCTTGGGCCAAATCTGGCTTGCTGCCTGTTTTGTAAATAAAGTTTAAATGTAACACAGCCACACCCATCCATTACAGCTCCTTTTTCACTATAGCAGCAGAGTTGAGTAATTGCAACAGAAACCATCTGCTTCACAAAGCCTAAAATATGCTATCTGCCCCTTGAGAAATAAAAATAAAATTCTAAGTTCCTAGTTGACTGAACCCTCTTGGCTAAGGAGACCCTAAAGAAACCGTGGAAGCTGAGTTCTAGGCATTTAAGGGATGGAGGAGGTGGAATACAACTTGTTATACCTCCTCCTTTGCTAACTACCGTTAGGTTTTCTGTCAAGGGCTAAACAGAAGCCAGCCCTTTCAAAGGCTCCATACTTATAATGTGCTTATCTTCCAGATCCCGAAGAAGGACAAGATGAAATTAATCATTCCTTCACCGTTCCCTGAGACCTCTGCTTCCTCTATCCCATTTCCTCAAATGTTATCTTTTGTAAAATGTACACTTACTGGGTACTAGCTAAAGTCTCAGGAGTATATAATCATTCGTGGTCTTACTACTGCCCTTCCTTTTTTTAAGGAAAATGTATAAATACAAAACCTCCTGAGAACCTCTTTGGAAAAATATCCACAGTTATGTCTGGGACTCCAGTTTTTCCCAGGCGTGCCCTCAAGCTGGCTCAATAAAACTCAGTGTTCTGAGTCTTATCCCTCAGTCACTCATTTAGGTTGTCACCATTTACAGAAAAAGCTTTCCAAAATCTGGTCTATGCAATCAAATATGTACATATGTGTGTGAATGTATATAGTACGTATGTACACACATTTATATATATATATGTGTATCCATTATATATACACTTTTTCACTGCTTATATCAAACTCAATACACTGTTTTAAATTTTTGTAAAAATTAAAAATATTCCTTTGGCAATCACCTCAAATCGGTATATATAAATCTGCTTTACTCTTTGCAACTGCTTCATTTGCTGGGTTCTAGCACTTTACATAATTGCTTTAATTTAATTCTCACAAGATCTTATTTTAAAATACGAGTAGTGAAGCTCAGAATTAAGTGACTTAGGTGTAACTCTCAAATAGTAAGAGTAAGGTAAGGGGTTTGAACTCTTGTGCCTCTCATGCCAAGGCTTGAATACTAGTCGTGGGCAATCTGTATGCCTTTGTTGAACACTGACTGAATTAGAAAATAATGTTCACTTTGATTTGTTTACCCCTGTCCACACAGAGGTGAATGTGTCTTGTGAGTAAGCTATTGACTTGCTTTGCTAGGAAGGAGGCTGAATCTGGAGCACTATGCATTTTAAACATGCTCAGTCAGTTCATTTCAGCCTTTTTAGCATTGACCTTTGGATTAGTAGCTCTCATACTCTCAGTTGTCATCCCCTGGAGGATTCGACAGGTCTGCAAGGTATCTACAAACTCTTTTGCCCACTCAGAATGCATAATGATGTGGATATGGATCCTATTGTGAAAATTACATGGTATCAATTACAGTTTCTTAGATACTCAAATTCTTTAATTAGATAGAGAAGTGAAAATTAGCTATTGTTAAAATTACCTTTGAAAACCCATTAAATTTTCTACCAAGTATAGTGTCCAGGCATATTGTCCCTCAGTAGGCCCAAACCAGTGAGTTTTTCCTCCATGCTATTTTGTTGTTTGAGGAATAGATGGAGATGTCAGCAGCTGTTTAGGAAAAATGTTGTTTATAAGTACTTAACCTTGTTCACTAGAATCCCGTAAGTGGCGAGGTGCTCCTACTTTGAGAAACCATTGGAAACTGAGACCCAGATTGAGAAAAGAGTATCTTCATTTCTTCAATATCATGACCATTTCAGGACATGATTTACCAAGTGGAAAGAGTGAGAGAAATTGTAAATTCTAACTAAATTATTTTTCTCCTTTACTTTCTCACCATTTTTAATTCTTCAATTTGTCTAAATTAAATATGTATATGTTTCAATTCTTTCAACAACTGTCTTAAATTTTTAATACTTGAATCTTTTTGCCATTATTTGTCTGCAGACAGTAAACACTAAAACTTTACCTACTAGTAGTGAGGGCTTCAAGAAGATAAAATTGTCCATGTTAAATGCTATCTCTCCTGGATGTTTCAAATGGCCTGATATTTTCAGAGGAATTTTGTTCATTTTCTAGCTCGCCCAAACCAGACAGACTGAGTTCTCTTTTAGGCATAAATAAAACAACACATCAGAATTTCTGAAACCTCTCAGTGCCTAGAGAATATGATCTTCAAATAATATATAAATGAAAGTATGTTTGAGGTCACTATTTAACTATGGATAATATCATCTGGTATTTGAAAGTCAAGAAAAACAAGCATTATTTAAGGTCCAAGGTAATATCTTTCTAATGAAATTGTAGATAAAGTTATTTTGCAATAAGAAATGTTTGTAATTATTTAGTTTGGATAAATGATTACAGTATTTTCTCCACTGCCCATGATTGAGAACTGGCTTAAGATAATTTCTCTTGTCCACTAGTACATATGAGTAACAGGCTATAATTAATCTAGTGAAAAGAGGTTAACATGTGAGAGTCCTTGCAAGAGTTTCCAAACTCCCTGAGGCACACCTTTCTTAATCAAAGTGCTGGAGGAATCCATTTGCTTTGCAAAAATGGTAATATTTTTATAAAGTGCTAGAAATATCAATGATGGAAAAATAAGTTCAAATTATTATGAAATATTATACCATTGCAATATTCTTAGGAACAGAACTTAAAAATACTTTTCTACCTTGCATGACATTAATTTTAAAACATGTTAAACCTAGAAAAAAGTCTCTTCAATATTCTATTGTAATGCATTCTGCATGATTCTTATTGTCGAAGAAAAGAAAGGGAAACAGGCAGCTATGTTATCACTTTTATTCTATGTTGAGTTTTCAGTTAGTGTTTTTTTAAAGCTTGCAATACTGTAACATATACATGCAGAAAGCTTTATGCGCAAGCTATTTTAGTTTTGTTATAGAACTTGAGAAACAGAATTCATACGCAAGGAGAAAAAATATGTAATTCTTTATGGAAGAAATCTACTAAATCATATATGCTGTTATCAAGTTTCAGGTATCCAGTTTTGGTTGTGAATTATTTGGAGCTTATAAAATAAATTTCCTAGGTCAATGTCAAGAAATTCAAATTCAGAGTCACAAGATTGAGAATGTTATGCTAATGCCTGCCACCACAATTCTGTGAGAATTTTATTTTTACTTAAATGAATAGTCCTGATGAACACAGCTGAAAAGGCCCTAGATGATTTCTTTTGAGCTCAGTAAGAACACTCATGATCTACAGAAAACTCACTACACTAGCTCTCAGAAAAGTTGGTGCCTGTTTTTTGCTGTGAACATAGCAAAATAATGCTTACCATATAGTCCTATGTTCCCCTAGATTTCTCAATCTTTCCTGAAGTGAGGGAGTGAGGCTGGGGTCATAAGAGTAGTCCTAGCTACGGGATTATGCCTAGAAGAAACATGTCAGCTGGGGATCAAGAAAGTTAAGAGTATGTACTTCATTCCTAGGTCTCTTTTCCTATCTTTGCAGTTTTAGAAGCCGTGGTAACATGGCTCCACAATGGTAAAGGATCACCCAACTTATTGGATTTTATGTCTGAGAGAAAGGAACCTAGAAACCACTATGGTTTTGAAGGTTTGTCTGATGTGGTGGCTAATATGGATTATCCACTGATTCAGTGGACAAGAATCATGGACCTATTTTTTATTCAGTTTTTATATTAAGATAAACAATATCTGTTTATCTTCAAAATAAAATCATTCTTGTAAAGGTATCTGGTAAAACCTAATGTTTGCAAATTGCCCAGGCCAAGAACATATGTTAGAAAAAGTTGGTCTAAATCTGTCTCAAATGAGTATATTTTCCCAAATGTGATTTCACAAAGAATTTAATATTGCATTTTCACTAATATTTTGACATTCACTCTGGATTACTACAGCCACTCTCTAAGACCTTCACAACTTATCCAGTTCTCAGGGAACAATGAGGCAGGAAAATTTCATTAAAGGGTTGAATTATCTTCTCAAAGAGTTTGCAATAACTAGCAAACAGATACCCATAATGAAAAATGTTACATTACAAATCAGCATGTGATTGAGCCAAAAGCTGTGGAGAAGCCATTAAGTAAGTGCCTTAAAAATTTTAAGGTGTGGAGTCAGAGAGACTTAGACTTGAATCCTGATTTTAGCATCTAAAAATTCTGTGATCTGAGTTACTTAACTACTTTGGGAGGGGTGGGGGGTTGGAGCCTCACTCTTGTCCCCCAGGCTGGAGTGCAGTGGCATGTCCACAGCCTCCACTGCCTCGACCTGCTGGGCTGAGGCTTCAGTCTTCCAAGTAGACTTAACTACTATTAAATCTCAGTTTCCTCATCTCCAAAATAGGATTACTGGTAATAACCACCTCACAGATTAGTTAATGAGTTTAGTCATTAGCACGCTGCAGTTACTCAATGAAAGCCAACAAATGCACTAACAAGTGCTGTAGTAATACCATAGGATGAGGACAGGTGCACAAGTTCAGATAATTCACTAATTCAATTATTCTACCCATATGTATTGAGCACTCACTACATGGAAGGCCTATGATGATCTCTACAGACAAAACACAGTTGTATTAGTGTGGCAAGGATGGCCACCTACCTACCCAAAATTCATGCTCCTACTTGTATTGTACAAAGTTATAATTATGAGACTGTTGTGTAGCTGGAACTATACATCCTAGCCTTCTTTGAACCTCTATGTGTCCATGTGACTCATTCTTATCAATAGAATATTAGAGAAAGTGTGACTTCTAGGTTGGGACTTTTAAGAAACAGGTGTACTTTCTCCAGTCTTTCTTTCCTGTATACTAACTGGTTGTAGCGTCCGAGAGCGGACACTAAGAAAGAGAACCATAAGATGGACAAAGCCTGGGTGCTTGAAGAATGATGAAAAGGAAAACTTCCCACTTTGGACTATCAAACGAACAGTAAACAAACAGTTACTGTCTCAAGGTATTGAAATTTGGGGTTAAATTATTATGATAGATTGTGCTACCCTAACTCATATCATCGGATAGGACTTTGCCTTAAATAACTTCAGAGTCCATAAGAAACTATCTACTGCAACAGGTTGTCTTGTTACTGTTAGCTGGTAAGTGTGTCTTAGCTGGCCAAGCCCTTGGGTAATTTGAGAACTCATGGTCATGACAGGACAGCTCTTACTTCCTTTTCCCCATGATTTGCCTTTATTTCTCCCTTGATGAGAGAGATCTGAAATTAGATTAAAGTATCAACTCCATATGTTCCATTTTTGTTTCTGATCGTATTATTCATTCCTCTACTGGTGAAATTCGAAACCAACTTCAGAGATTCTTCATCATACTTTAATAGAACTGTTTTCCATCCTTTCTGTGTTCTTTCTTCCATGCTGGTATATTGTGAACTGAAATGGATTCAAAATTTAAATAAAAATTTAAATATAAGAATAGAATGTAAAGAGTGAATTAAGATTTCTATAGTCTATAAATACAGTAATATGACATCAAATTAACATTTTTTTTTTTTTAGTTAGTCTCATTTTGTCACCCAGGCTGGAGTACAGTACCACAATAGTGGCTCACCACAACCTTGAACTTCTGGGCTCAAGGAATCCTCCCACCTCAGCCACCTGAGTAGCTGGGACTACAGGCATGCACCACTATGTCAACTAATTTTTTGACTTTTTGTAGAGATTAGGTACTGCTATATTGTCCAAGCTGGTCTCAAACTCCTGGGCTCAAGTGATCATCCTACCTTGGCCTCCCAAGGTACTGGGATTACAGGCGTGAACCATCATGCCCAGCCCAAATTAACTTTTAATGCCCAGTCTCAAATGACTCAAACCCTGTCTTAAAATGACCCTTGCAAAATATATCTTTTGTTTTGGTTTTAACTGATCCCACAAAAATACTTTAAAAATATAGATATCATTTTCAGGAAATACCTGGTGTCTGCTTCCAGGCAGCTATGAATGCTCAGTATTGTTACAAACTGTCCTCACTGTAACTTGGCAAACTGTATCCTATAATTTGCCTCCGTGACTTTTACATGACTTTTATTAACAGTCAGGTGGCATACAAAAATAAACATTTATTTCTCATGAGTCAATGCAGTTCAGCTGATCTAGGCCAGGCTCAGCTGGGTGGATCTTCTAATTTTGGCTTGGCTCACTCAGGCATGTGGGATTGGCAGGGGGTCAGCTGCTTTAGACTGGGCTTGGATGGGAATGCTTAGTTTTGCTCCACATGGCTCTCATTCTTCTCCTGGGAACAGTGGGCCAGCCCAGGCACATCCTTCTCTTGGTAATGGCAGTAGCACAAGAACAGAAACCCAAACTTGCAAATAATTTTTTCGAACTTCTACTTGCATCATGAATGATGGCATTCTGTTGACCAAAACAAGCTATATGATTCACAGCCAGGTTCAAGGGTGAAACAAAGTGCTCTTGATGGGTAGAGCTGCACACCTACATGGCAATGGCATATATTTCTATAAAGGTGAAGTATTCATTCTAGTATGGCAATTTACCACAATAATCCTATTTTTGCATCAGAAGACAATTCCCCTATTAAAGTAGCCCTTAAATTCACACATTTTCATTTGAAATAGGCTCATTTTAAAAAATTCATTTTTTAAAAAGCTGTTAATTCATTTAAAAAAATCCTTAACCAGAAGTTAACTAGTAGGCAGCAAAGCAATACTCTTAAAGGACTTTAGAGTATTAAAGTTTCAGCCAATAGCAAAATTTACCTTTCAAAGAGCATATGTAAATATGTGTTCATAAATTTATTTATTCATTCAACAAATATTTGTAGCACTGATAATTTACATAAGCCTAAATGCTTCAAGAGACAAAATATTAATAAAACAATATTTCTGCCTTCTAAAATAAGTGTAAAATAGAAAAAAAAATGCCCCCTCCTAAGACTATAAACCACAACAACTCATAACAGTAGAGAAGTCCAATGAGGAAATTGACTCTTTATACTTGTTTTGTGCCAGCTAATATGGTTCTCACCACAACACCTACCTAAGTGGGGTAAATGCTATTGGTTATGCTACTTAGTGCTAAGATAAAATACACTTGTTAACAATCAATGACACCGGATATACTATGATATTTCTCAAAAGACTCTGTTAAAATGAAAGGAAGGGATCAAACAGAAAAACTAGGATGTGCCATATTTATGTGATGGGTTGAAATGAGTTGACAAAGCAGGCCTGAGACTGCTATTATTACAAAAGACTGCAAGCAATGTTGGCTCTTGCCTGGTATCTGGAAACTGGGATTTCAGAAGGGTATGCAAGCAATATGGTTTATATGGAGTACCTACCTTCTTTTGGGGAGTCCGGAATTTTGGTGCATGGTAGGCAGAGGGTGCCTATGTGACCACTCCCCAGAAACACTGGGCTCTGGGTCCTGATGAGCTTCCTGAAAGACATTTCAAGTGTGTTGTCACAACTTACTGCTGGAGAATTAAGCACACCCTGGGCGACTCCACTGGGAGAGGACTCTTGGAAGCATTTACCTATTTTCCTAAGAAATTCATCCCATGAGTTCTTTCCCTTAGCTGAGTATACTTTGTATCCTTTTGCTGTAACAAATCATACCCACGAGTGTATGACTGTATGCTGAATCCTGTGAGTCCTCCTAGTGAATCATTGAACCTGGGAGTGTTGTGACCTCTGACACAAGCACAAGCTTCTATTTCCAATTCCTAGCTTTCAAAGGTGGCAGTTTATGGCAAACATATTTGTGCATTCTACAGAAATTTACTGAGTCTCTACTATGCAATAGGTACTGTGCTAGAATGTGAGAACCAACTTGTGAATAAAGACCCATATGGCTCCTGCCGTCATAGAGGTTGGATTTAAGGGTTGAAATAGTAAGAGTAAGATGATGCCAAATTTTTTTCAGCATGTTCTCTTCCACTACCTTTTTTTTTTTGGCTGTGGTGAAAAACATGCCAACTAGTTATAGAACAGTAAGGATTCAATTATTTTTTTTTAAATGCTAGTCAAGTGAAGTAATGAGAGTAAAGGAACAAAGAAATCTATTACTGGTTGTGATCAATTAGTTGTAAACACCCCTGCACTCAGACCTGCCAGGATGACCCAATTCTTTAAAAATGTACTTCATCAAAATTTCGTGCTTGGCTTTCTGTTTTTCCTAAAAAGATTAATTATATTTCATATGAGTGTGAGTACCATATGATTTTTAAATTCAATAAAGATATAAAAGCAATTGTTAGATAAGCATTGTCCAGTTGTGTAGGATAATGCTAAAACATAGTTACTGTTTATTTTCATGACCATATTTGCTAAAGTACTCCAAGGACTCTACTTGCAAGAGAAAATAACAGATGCCATCCATATATTTTAGCTGAAAATTCTACTGCTATGAATCCTGATAGCAAGTTCAAATAATGAAATTGTAAGTGGAAACAAAACAAACTGGGCATTATAATTGATTTTCTAAAGTAACTTCAACATTTTTTGAAATAATTAGGTCAGATATAATATTTGAAATGTAAATGTGAATTTCAGAAAGAATCAAATGATGAAGTGAAAAAGTAGCAATATTACCCTATTGGAATTAAGACAAAATTGCAAAAACATATTGGAAATTTAAATTGCTTGCCTATTCTGCAGCTTTATGCACAGTTTTTTTGGGTGCAAATCAGCCTCCAGTTTTTATTTTAAGATGTGCTTGAAACATATGAACTAGATTAAGTTAGCTTCCATCTGCACAAAAGTGGGAAGGTTTCACTGCCTTGTGTGTCAACCAGCAAATATTTTCTCTGTCTATGTCAACTTCTGCTGGGAGGATGAAAAAAACTAGATGGAATAGAAAGAAGTGCCACCATGATCTAATTTTTTTCAATTACTTTGGGTCTTACTGGAGCATACGTCTTATATTCTATGGTCACCCATTCATCTCCTGTGTTTTGCTGCCTTTGTAATCTCATCATTAACAATATATAAGAAGAGTAGTTCTTCAGATTTAGGCATAACTGTGATTTGTTCATGGCTGCTAGCACTCTAGGGGTGGATTGGCTTTTGCTATGAATCATTTGTGCACATGATTTAATATATGTTTGAGCCATAAGTCTAGCTTTGATTTTTAAACATTTGACAGGTTGAGTCAATCTTGCATGAATGCAAGTAAAATGCAGTGTGCACTCAGTATTATCTCTGTAAGCATGGGTTTTTCCAGTATGTAATCATTTGAGCTCACGGCTGTTATGAATTCACAATCATTTTGAATTAGAGTTTAACCTGTGCTTCTTGCCCAAAATCTTGAAGAGAAAGAACTGTCAAGAGAGACGGAAAAAAACACTGAATTAGGAAGCACTGAAAACATTACATTTTGTGATAAAGAATGTAAGCTTGGCATCATAAGAATGATGCCAAACTATATGCAAAGTTCTTGCTTCTTTGTGTTGTACAGACTTGGACAAGTTTATTGGTCTCTGGAGCTTATTTCTTTATTTGTAAAATGAGGCTAAAATAGAATCTGCCTCCTGAAATTGTTTTAAATATTAGGTGACAAATATTTGAAACATGATAGAGCTCAGTAAATGTTACATATAACATAATATCAAATTTTGTATTTTAACATGTGTGCATAAAAGTGCACAAATCGTAACCGTACAGTTCAATACATTTTCAAAATCTAAACACTTCAGTGTAGATTGCACTGAGATCAAGAAACAGGGGATTATTATGTGCTCCTTCCAGAAACTAGTACCCATCATCACCAGGGGTAATCATTAACTGAGCTCTGTATCATAGATGAATTGTGATTGTTTTTAAACTTCAAATATAGATTCCAATTTTCTGCAGCTACTATTATGTTGTCTGCAAATAAAAATATATTCTTTCCTTCTAATGCTGTCTTTTTTTTCTTCTTCCCTATTGTATTGTATTGTATTTTCAGTACAATGTTGACTGGAAATGGGGATAGCAGTCATCTTTGTCTCATTTGAGGAAGAAAGCATTTAATAATTCATCATTTTGTGAGATCTTTGCTATATTTTAAAAAGGTATTACCAGGTCAAGAAAATATTAATCTATTAAACTTAGGCTAGAGGTTTTTGTTTTGTTTTTTACTAAAGAATGTTGAATTTTATTACAAGTTTTATATGAATCTATGGGTATGATTTTCCTTTCTTTTTGTGGATAAGGCATCAAATTGCATTTTTCCCAAATGTTAACCAACTTTGTATTCTCAGAATAAACCTCATTTGTCACATATTATCCTCTTTATATATCCCTAGATTTGATAAAATATTTTTCTGATGATTTTACATGTGTATTGATGTTAAATATTTCCTAATGATTTTTCCTTCTTACAATGTTCTTGTCAGGTTTTATATTGAAATTATGCTCATCTCATAAAAAGAGGTGAGGAATGCTGTTCCTTCTCCTCTTTCTCCTTCTCCTTCTCCTCTTTCTCTTTCTTTCTTGCTCTTCCTCACATTCACACTTCATTTCTTAAATGTGTGGAAGAACTCACTGTTGAAACCATCTGGACTTAGAGTTTCTTTTGTCAGGTTTGATACTCAGTAGTTTTCAAGAAATGTGTACTTTTCATCCAACTTGTCAAATTTATCTTTTATTTTTTATTATTTCCTTCTTTTTACTTTCTTGGAATTAATTTACTCTTTTTTTCCTTTCTTAAGATAGATGCTTAGTTCATTGATTCTCAACCTTTGTTATTTTCTAACATGTGCATATTAAAGCCACAAACATGCCTTAAGCATTCTATTAGATGTGTCATGCAAGACTTGATATGTTGAACCTTCGTTATTATTTAGCTGCAAAGGTTTTCTAATAGAAAGCTCTATTTGGTACAATCCTAGTTTGGGCATTTAAAATGTGTTATAGTATACTCAAAGACTATCCAGTCACACCAAAATGTAACAGTATTCCTTTGCCAGTCTTTCTTCTTGGTAATTTCCTTGTCTTTGAGACTCACATTTTCATGTAAAATGTTTTGTTTAATTTCTAAGAAGCTGGGAACAGTTTGGTTACTTTTTATTATTAGACCAATTGATTAATTTATTGCATATGTTCCCAAACCATAATTTGAATGATTTAAGTTCTATGAGATTTATTTGAAGTTTATTTGAAGACTTATCATAGACTCTTTTGTGGCAAATATTCTGTGTGGATTCACAAAGAAGTTATATTGTCACTGTTGGGTGCAGTGTTCAATGAATGTCAATTAGGTTAAGTTGTTTAAGAGCGTGATGTATCTCCTCCATGCTGTTCCTGATTTAGTTGTTCTCAGTGGAGACTAGTATACCCCAGTGGTTCCATCTATTTTTGAATGGATGTCACTAATCTACAGTTTCTATTATTCATACTGTTACTTAATTGTGACAAAAATTAAAGTCTTTTTAAGCAAGTTGATGCATAAATATTGACTCAATATCAATTAATGTTACTTAGAATTCATATGTAGAATATTACTTTATTTCGAAAGCCATCTGAATTCCTTTTTGTTTACTCATTAATTTAACTTTTCTAGAAGATGCTATCTTAAGTTATGACAACTTTTCTTCTTGGATGCCTAAAGGTTGTTGAGAATGAAATGCTAAATTTTATTTTATAGTTCAGTGAGTCAGTGGGTAATACTAACGATGCCTAATTGTCCTGAAGTTGGCAAAGTGAGCTAGACCAGCTTATGCCATAACAATTAGGGCTTCAATAACTCTAGGTAATTAGGCATCCAGCCTTCCCAAGTGAAACTCTCAGAGGATCTTGAAATGGTAAATGAGTGAACTGTCAGCCCAGGATTTTCAAATGGCAATAGTTTTTCATATGAATAAGCTAGATATTTCAAACCAAAATATCGAAGCTTTTGTTGTGAATCAGGGAGTTATAATATGTGGATCCCTTAACATGGATGGCCGTGACTCAGCTTCAAATATAAATGATGGGATCCTAACGGTAATATTTATGAATGAACCAATAGGACAAGTAGTCTGTATCAGACCCTCAGCTACGAGGTCAAGAAATTGCTTTGCTGGTAATTTGTTCTGACTCATAATGTCTACGAACAAATATAAGGGAATAACACAATTGGGTTAGTGCTGGGAATTCATTTGAAACTCTAGTGCGTTTATTTGGTACAATCCTAGTTTGGGCATTTAAAATGTATTATTATGTACTCTGAAAACTATCCATCCACTGAAAGAATATAAGTCATGCCAAAATGTTACAATATTTCTTTGCCAATCTTTCTTTTTTGCAATTTCCTTGTCTTTGAGAGTCAGGAGTTAGAATGGAACAAAGTTTATTTTTATCAGAGCATTCTAAGCTATCCCTGATAAATATCGATTGCACCCAAAGTCAGTGGTCCAAGACTCTTCAAAAAATAAATGATTTCTATTTTTCTCTAATCCAAAAAACAGAGAGATACTAGACTCGAACTGACATATTTTCATGCGCACAAAATGATAAATTGAAGTTTCATTTTCACTTTTAACTCAACTTAGAACTGGAAGTGACGGTGACAATGTTTAAGAACAGTAAGCTTTTGAACTCTTGTAGTTATAGTGAGGCGAGTGTGAAAGGAATATTTTTACATATTCTAGTGACACCGTTTTTAGTAGGCAGAAACTTTGTATTAAGACTGGCAGTTTTAGCTGGGCTCAGTGGCTCAGTCTGTAATCCTGCGCTTTGGGAGGCTGAGGTGAGTGCCTGAGCCTGAGGGTTCGAGACCCACCTGGGCAACTTGGCTAGACCTCATCTCTACAATAAAAATCTTTAAAAAAAAAAAATAGCTGGGCGTGGTAGCGCGCGCCTGTAGTTCCAGCTACTTGGAAGGCCGAGGCGGAAGGATCGCCGGAGCCCAGCAGGTCGAGGCTGCGGTGGCCGGGAGCGGCCACTGCACTCCAGTCTGGGTGAACAGAGTGAGACTCTAACTCAAAAAAAAAGACTGGCAGTTTGGTTGGGCGTGATGGCTCAAGTCTGTAATCCCAGCACTTTGGGAGTCTGGGACGAGAGGACTGCCTGAGCTCAGGGGTTCGAGACTAGACTGGGCAACTTGGTGAGACCGCATCTTTACAAAAAAAAAAAAAAAAAAACTGGCAGAGTTCATATTGATTACAAAGAGGATTTAGACTATTGTAACAGTAATTTGGGGGAATATTTTTATTTTTTTCTGCATTGTGTGATTGAATGTCTTGTTTTACTTTCTCTCCCACTCTATATTGCACTGAAAAACATTTTTTATCCATTTTGCCCTAAAACAAGGTATGCTCTGATATTCAGAGACAAACTGTAAGAATCCCATCAAAGAAAAAAACATTAACACTCAAAGGCACCAGAGCACGGTGACCTGATCTTAAAATAATTATTTTAAATGCACATTATGGAATTGGCTACACTCTATGGTTTGAGTTCTTTTATTCTAGAAATGCTATGACAGATATTCTTCCTACATATATTAAGAAAAATGGTCTAAATAGAATGCTCTTTAGAATTCTTTGTGAATTCTAAAGTTTGAGTTTTAGCCATTTAACCACTTTGCTTTTTCTCTCATGTAAAATAAAACTTTTAAAAAGAAAATAGAAAAATCTTTTAAAATTAGAAAAAAATTCAATATTTTATTTCTAAAATAAATTTTATATTAGTCATAATTCCAAGACTCGACCATGACATCATCATTGATGCATGGAATTCTTATCTAAGATTGTCATCTTATACTTTATATACCTGAAATTGTGGCAGATGACAAGAGGCATTGGAGAAATTTATTTTTAGATTGAAATCTCATATCTACTAACAATAGGTTTACTCAAGTTAGTTTTAGTTTTAGATTAGAATCTGTTTGCCTTCTTTTCTATGGCTCTCCATGCCTCGTTTTACATTTAAAATACACAAGGATCACTACCATGATAGGAAAATAAACTTGCATTGATATTCTTTCAAAAGATTTTAAAAATTCTTAGTAACAAATTGCTACATTATTCTTATGACATTTGGATTATTATCTGGATTTTTTTCCTAGAAAAATATACAAGAATATTGTCTACATATATACTTATGTAGTTAATCTAAAATTATTGTAAAGTTATTTTAAGTGAATTACTTAACTAAAAGTAAAAGATGAAATCCTAGAAGTACAGTTTTTTAAAAGTTGTGGTAAAATATATGTAAAATGTAATTTGTCATTTTAAACATTTTTAAGTGTACAATCATCAATACAATCTTTTTCCAACTTATTCATCATACCAAACAGAAATTCTATACTTCTTAAACAATAACTCAGCCCTTGATAACCTCTATTCTGATCTGTCTCCATGAATTTGTCTATTCTAGATACCTCATTGTTATGGGCTATATGTTTGTTCCTTTGTTGAATTTTTTGTTCAAATTCCTTTGTTGAAATTTTAACCCCCAATGTGATGGTAAAAGGAGGTGAGGCCTTTAGGAGATAGTTAAGTCATGAGGCTGGAGCCCTTGTGAATGGAATTGGTGTCCTTATAAAAAAAAGACATAGGAGAACTTGCTTTATGCTCCCCCCCGCTCCAGCCCACTTCTCTTTCTTTTGGCCCTGTGAGGATACAGTGAGAAAGCAGCTGTCTATAAGGCAAGAAGTGGCCCTTTCCAGACACAGGATCTGCAAAGACCTTGGTCTTGGTTCCCCAGCCTCTAGAACTGTGAGAAAATATAGTTTGTTGCTTAAGTCACCCAATCCATGATATTTTTGTTATAGCACCTCAAATTGACTGATACACTCTAATAAGTGGGATAATATAATAACTGTCCTTTTGATTATGGCCTATTTCACTTAGTATAATATTTTTAAGGTTCACCCATATTATAGCACCTATCAGAATTTTATTCCTTTTTAAGACTGAGTAATGTTTCGTTGTATGTATATGCTGTATTTGTTTATCCATGTATCTGTTGATAGACCTGTAGGATGCATCCTATTTGACTATTATGAATAATGCTACTGTGACCATTGGTGAATATTGTTATACACATATCTGTTGAATTCCTGCTTTTAATTATTTTGGTTGCATACCCAGAAGTAGAATTGCTGGATCATATGGTAATTCTGTTTAATGTTTTTGAAGAATCACTAAACTGCTTTCTATAACAGTTCCACCATTTTACATTCCTTCCAGCAATTCACAAGGTTTGCAACTTCTCTATATTCGCTAGAACATTTGTCTTTTTCTGTCCTTTTTAAAAAAATTATAACTATCTTAATGAATGAATGTGGTATTTCATTGTGAACTTGAGTTGCATTTCTTGAGTGACTAGTGTTTTTGATCACCAGTTACGGTGGCTCACACTGGTAATCACAGCTACTCAAGAGTCTGAGGTGAGAGAATTGCTTGCAGCTAGGAGTTTGAGGCCAGCCTGGGCAACATAGCGAGAACTTGTCTCTAAAAAAGGTTTCTTTAATTAGGCAGGCATCATGGTGCATACTTGTAGTTCCAGTTACTCAGGAGCCAAGAGGATCACTTGAGCCCAAAAGTTCAAGGCTGCAGTAAGCTATGCTAACACCACTACAGTGAGCTATAATAACACCACTGAATAACACCACTGAACTCCAGCCTGGGCAACAGGGCAAGATTCCATCTCTAAAACATAAATAAGAAGAAGAAGCATAAGGAGGAGGAAGAGGAGGAGGAGGAGGAGGAGAGGAAGAAAGGAAAAGTTATTGACCCACTTTCATGTTGTTTTGTTGTTATTGTTGTTGCTTTGTTGATGTTGTTTTGTAAGAGTTGTTATATATTCTGAACATTAATCCTTTGTATGTATAATTTGAAAATATTTTCTCCCATTCTGTGAGTTGTCTTTTCACTCTCTTGATAGTTTCATCAGATGTATAAAAGTTTTTAATTTTGATAAAATTCAGTTTAACTATTTTTTAATTGCCTATGCTTTTGGTGTCACATACGAGCAATCATTTTCCAATTCAATGTCATGAAGATTCCCCCCCCATGTGTTCTTTTAAAATTTCTGAAGTTTCATCTGTTAAGTTTAAATTTTTTATACATTTGGAGTTAATTTTTGTATGTGTTGTGTAAGGTAGGGGCTCAACTTTATTGTTTCACTTGTGAATATCTAGTTTTCAATGAACCCGCACAGTTAGTTGAAAAAAGTGTGCTTTCCCCCATTTAATAATTTTGGCACCACTGTCAAAAATCAGTTGAGAATATGTGTGAGAGTTTATTTTGGAATTTTCCTTTTTATTCCATGATTGATGTATCTGTCTTTATGCCAGTATCACACTGTTTTTGATTACTGTAGCTTGGTACTAAGTTTGAAATTCGAAAGTGTCAGTTCTCCAACTGTGATCTTTTTCAAGATTGTTTGGTCATCTTAACAATAAGTGTTTCAACCTTGAATATGAGATGTCATTCTATTTATTTGTCTTCTTTAATTTCTTTCAACAATAGTTCTTAGTTTTCCATGTATAATTCTTTTGCTTTGTATTTAAGTTTACTTCTAATTTTTTTTTTATATTATTGTAAGTGGAGTTGTTCCTTAATTTTCTATTCATAATGGGATTCTTAGTGTATACAAATGCAATTTATTCTTGTGGATAGATGTTGCATCCTGTTACTTTACCAAATTTGTTTATTAGCTATAACTGTGTGTGTGTGGTGTGTGTGTGTGTGTGTGTGTGAAATCTTTAGCATTTTCTTCATACAAGATTATTTTATTTTATTTTACTTCTTTCAGTTTGGATGTATTTTATTACTTTTCTTTCCTAAATGTTCTGGCTAGTACTTCCAATACTATGTTAAATAGAAGTAGTGAAAGCAAGCATCCTTGTCTTATTCCTAGTCTTAGAGGAGAATGAGGGTTCCTCATATATACAATATTTTAAATATTGTATATTACACATTGAATTTATAGAAATAAATAACATTTACAATTCATTAATAAAATGAATTTTAAAATGCAGGTCAAATGTCAATTAAAGAAGAGCTTTAGATGTTCATAACAGAAAACTCCCAAAAGAGAATGACTTAAATAAGATTTGGGTTTATTTTTCTGTCATGTCAGTCTGGATATAAGAAGCTGAAGTCTGATATCACAATTCACAAAAACTTCAGAGCATGAGACATCTGATACTTTCTGCTCTGAAGAGTGGAATGGTCTTCATTATGATTATAAAATGTGGGTAGCAAGATGTTTGGGCAAAATGGTCTTACCTACTAAGTTCCTCCTCTCTATACAACTTTCCTAGAAACTCCAATAATTTCCATTAGTTTTATCTCATTGGCTAGAACCCAGTTGCATGGTCCACCTTATGTTCAATGTATACTAGGTAGTGTTGTTTTTAAGATGGGAACATTGCTTAAATTGAGAAAGAAGGATAAAATGACTGTTACGAAGGTAATAATCTATTCTACATTATAGTGCTTCATCATAGGAAAAAAAGAGGAAAAAGCAATATCTTACATTCACATGTGCATATGACTAGCATAAGGTACATATTTCTTTTTTTATTGTAAAGATGTGGGATACAATTCAGGGTTAGGTATACAAACATTGATCAAGGAGGTACCCCTGTTATGAGGTATGTCCTCCCTCCCCTAGCAGTTTCCCTCAACTGCCAGTACCCCCACCCCACCAACAGTTTCCCATTACTGCTAATCGCTTTCTTACAGCATTATAATTGTTCAAGTTCCTCTTATGAGTGAGAACATATGGAATGCTGTTCTTTGTTTCTGTGATAAATCACTGAGTATGATCAACTCCAAATCCATCCAGGTTGCTGCAAAGTCCATATATTTGTTATTCTTTATGGCTGCATAATATTCCATTATATATATGTGCCACATTTTTTTCATCCAGTCCAGCTTCGATGGACAATATGGTCGGTTCCATGTTTTTGCTATTGTGAATAGAGCTGCAATAAACATATGTGTGCAGGTATCTTCTTTGTAGAATAATTTGAGTTCCTCCAGGTATATTCCCAATAGGGGAATTGCTGGGTAATATGGAAGGTCATTTCTAGTTCTTTCAGAAATCTCCAGACTATTTTCCAGAGAGGTTGTACAAGTTCACATTCACATTTGCATATGACTAGAATAAGGTACATATTTCAATAAATATTTATATGACAAAATAAATGATTGAATTGTCTGCATGAACTCCTATAGTGAAAATATCAGAAAGTGGTTTTCAGAAGTATTTTCCATTTTGCCTTAAATTAGGGATGGTAAAAATAACATCCCTAATTGTGCTTGGTTGATTGTGCAGAGCAAAATTTAATAAGCCTCTGACACCACTTTCTGATCCTATTAACATTTCATTCAATGTTAAATAATTAAATTTAATAGGAAAAGATAATTTAGGGGAGGTAGATAAACTTAAGAATTGAATGTCTTAGCATTATTGTAAAAAGTGTATAATGTATACAAATATTAATTGAAGGCACAAATATATCAGAGTTGTCTGTCTTATATGATCTATTCTATCTTACCTCAATGTCTCACTTTGATTTAAAATTTCAATAGTATGCACTAAGCTGAGAAGACTCTAGGGAAAAAAGTGTCTAAAAGAACCAGCCATTTATTTTATTTCAAGAATTAAGACATTTTCTATTTACTTTTGCTTTCTACATGCATTCATTAAGGAATGTAAATTACACAATTAGATACATTTTGTTGCTCAAACGGAAATTCCACATGCCAAAATCTGAGTTCAAGAAGGTCAATTGGTAAACGCAACATCAGACTCTGTACTGCATACTAATTTGTATTTTTTGCTCTCCAACTTGAAGGTTTAAAGTATCACTCATCATCCTAGGTATTGTTTTCTTAGAATGCATTTGATTTCTAACTAAGAGTGGTGAGAGTGATGGGTTGAGATTAGATGGTTAGACAGATTCATTGAGTATTGAAAGTTATTTACCACTGTTTCTTTCTACATCACTAGATAAAAATGAATCAAAATGAGTTTTACAGTAGAACATGGCAAGTATCACTACTTTAAATGGACTTCTAAGCACAAATCAAAAAGTTCCATCATGTTTTAAAACATGCAATAAATCAATAGGGTAGAAAATCTTTTTATCTTCTATCAGAATTATTTCTAAAATGCTGTTAAACAACCCCAAATATCTTATAATTATATACAATGGCTAACACTTATTGAACATACACTTGGGCTAGGCTTTCTGCAAAGTTTATTCATTTTATCACATTTAATCTTTACAAAACTCATAAATATGTAATTTTATTATCTCCATTTTATAAATACATTTGCTAAGCTACAGAATCACAGAGCTAATAGGTGGTAGAGCCAGGATTGGAATGCAGATTATTTTCATTTAGAGCTCATGCTCTTAACCAAGAGACTATGTGACTTCCAATGAATATTCAATGGAAGAGGCATTAACTGGAATATATATATACATATATCTACATATGCAGAGAGGTGTGTGTATGTGAATATGTGTGTACATACAGCCAATTTAGGAACACTCTTTTTCTAATATGCATGTATTATGCACTTCTATATTCATTTCTATATATACTTCCAATATGCCTCTTTTTCTAGTACGCATCTATTAAGAAACATAATTAACAGGGAAAGATTTTCAATTTGAACTTATTGCCATTTAGGTTTTTTAAAATGAGATTTAAATTGTATTATCCAAAAGAGACAAGTTGATACCAAATGGGTTATTATTTTGACACCCGAATGATATTAATTAGGCTTATTTTAACACAAATCGAATCTAAAATATTTACCTTC